>JAQFZQ010000691.1:0-27993 GCA_034696005.1 Glomeris marginata | reverse complement strand
CGCTGTAGTTGGGTGGACCCAAGGGTGGTCAGTGGATTTTGAACCGAGATGAGAATGATTTCCAATGGTTGAGGATGATTTTTGAAGACGATGACGGTGTGGTGCCGATGTTTTCAACTTTCATGTCGTTAGAGGATAGTAATTGGATGCCTCCAATTAAGAATAATAAGAATAATAGCCTTATTAATAACCAGTCGCCCAAAGAATTCACCATGTATTCTCCTCAAGTTTCTATAAGTACTAATGGTTGTAATGGTGTAAGTGAGAGAAAGAAAGCAAGAAGGAAAAGTGAAAGTAGAAGTGGATTTGAAGAAGATGAAATTGACGAAAAATCCTCATTTGATTCCTCTTTCACCCATCTGGATGATTGCAGACCTGAAGATATTGGTAATATATATTTTATCCTATGTTTTCGAATAGAATAAATAGTTTAATTTAACAAATTTAATTTCTTTAAAAAAATATGTGCTGTTTAATCTTTAATTAATATCACATTTTAATGTAATGTGTATTATATCCGTATACATTTCCCCAATGTAATTATATTTAAACTGCATTTCCTGCTGATTCATTTTCAGATTGATGTAAGTTACATAGTGAAAGTTTTTAATGATAGACAAAATAGCAGTTGTAATTTTAACCGTGTCAAAGTCCTGCAACAGCTCATATTACATTTAAAGATCACTGTGAAGAGTATATCTATTTGAATCAATAAATCAAATATATCCTCTATTGTAATCTTATTTGCTGACCTTGCCCATCATTTGGTACTTCAATATACAATGTTTAATGTGAAGCAATTTGCAATATTTAATGCGGTTTTAATAGTCATTTTAAAATTGTAATGACAGGGAATTGACAAGGTTCCAATGTTCAATTATAATATTACGTAGACGTAAATTAATGTTAAATAATATCCCCATGTTGGTGATCTGGCATAGAAGTTGTTGACTTATGGACTTATTAGATATGCATTCTATTCTAAAAATACAATATCTGATAGTACCAAGCCTTGATAAGTACATATTTAGAGTGTTGAAAAATATAAATGCTGCCAAAATAGAACTCCAAAATAATTTTAGTGCCAGAGTAATGTTTCATTTGTTTTTTACAAACTTACAAGTGGAAATCTTACATATTTCTAGTATTTTGACTATTACAAACTTTAGGAATTATTGTTTAAAGTGAAATGTAAATTTAGATTATTAATATAAAAGTGAAATGTTCACAAAGATTTGAATTACGTAAATTTATTTCATGATTTGTTTGTAAAATCCAAATTTTAAAGTTGTATTTTGTTGTGTTAATTATCTTCCTAAATCTGTACTTTAATTAACTTTTGTTATAATATTGTTTATAATAATTATTGACAATAACATAGATAACTTTAATACTTAATTACAGGCAGCAGAATTACAATAAAACGGTTACATTATTATTCTTAGTTCGAAAAACGTACACCAGATGGTGCAACCAGATTAAATCATTTATATAGAATATAGTCTATAATATATAAACCATGTTATTATTGATAGGAAAATTTGGGAACTTTAATTCAAAATGATTACATATCAGCAAAAATGTCATTTAAAATCCTTGTTTAAAATGCGAAAATATTATTAGTTCGAAAAACGTTCACTAGGTGGCGCCACTACAATGCGCAATCGCTTGAATAACATCAACTGTACCATGTTATTTGTATTATAGACCATTTCTGGGCATTACAGTTCATATATAATGACCATTTCTTACATTTTGCAGTCGATCTGAAGCCGCAGTTTGTACGCTGGTTCTTCAAGCAAGAGCTGGACAAGAAGTGGACACCATTCCTCGGTTACGATTCGTTGAGAATAGAGTACAAATACCGGTCATTGTGTGGAGGAGATGTGGATGCCTGCATTGCTAGTCTCAAGGACCTGGATTCCAAGGAATGGCAGTTCTTGAAAGAAAACGACACGATCATGGTGCGCGGCGGATTGTACGAAGTAGATGTCACCGCCAGGAGTTGCACATCCATCTACTGGGCTTGTGAGTCCTTCATCTTTGGCACAAACACAACCAAGTTATTCATTGTTCTATGTTTTACAAATGAAAGGTGAGACAGCGGCGATTATTCGAGGAACTTGGTTCTACGATGGCTCGTTCCAACCTCTGGCGGAAGCCTTCGCGGACAAACTGGAACTGACTCATCTGCAGATATTCTGCGAGGACACCACCATGTCTTTGAACTCTGATTGCGTCAAGAAAGGACCAAACGGTGAGATATAAGTTGATACGCGAAGAGGAACACTATATTTTAAATTGGAAATTTTCATATCCAGTGGCCGTTCACACGATGCTGTTCCCGGAGTTCCATGTGGATTGGTACAGCAGGACCGAGGTTTACCTGTACAGTGAAGCCAAGTCCTCGAAGATTGTCAGATCTGTTACGCAGAGTTTGGGATTTCAGAAATGTACGTAGTACTGAATTTCACATTGCTTCGGTGAATTACGTATTTTAATTCTGAGATTGGCTGTGTCCACAGCTGGTTACAAACTGCAAAGGGGATTTTATGCCGATTCCACACTCGATGACCGGCAATCGGACATCACGCATCTGGTGTTCGTAGTCCACGGAGTGGGGCAGAAGATCGATTCCAAAAGGATTATCCGCAACTGCGGCGCGTAAGTTACAAACACCGCATTTCAAATTAGAATTACTTCATGATTCCGATTGTGGATAATGAAGATAATGAAACAAATGGAACACCAGGTTACGTAATTGTGCCCAGTGGCTGAAAGATAACTACTTTACTCATATAAAGTCCCTCGGTGAACGGTCGGAATTCTTTCCGGTGGAGTGGCGGTCAGCGCTGAAACTGGACGGTGGTACGTTAAATGGCTCATTTGGAAAGATTCATTTCAATGAGTTAGAGTAATTAAATGACTTTAATTTCCAGATACGGTTGATTCTATAACTCCTCACAGGGTACGTGGTTTACGGGAGTTTTTAAACAGCAGTGCCATGGATATAATGTACTACACGAGTCCCATGTACCGACTTGAGGTATTTGTCAAACACAAATGCTGTTTTTCATACTATTATACGTAACAGGTGTGATTTAAATTTCCAGATAATAAAAGGTTTAAAAGACGAGTTGAACCGTCTATATTTAATGTTCTGCGAGAGAAATCCGTATTTTGAAAGCCGCGGCGGAAAGATCTCCATCGTTGCCCATTCGCTGGGTTGCGTTATAATGTACGACATCCTCACGAGTTGGGATCCTAGTCAGCAACTTCTTCCGGTAAGTAGGATGATAATTTGGAGTTTGTATGTATATAATGAAATGCATTTGTAAAACTAGTTGCAGGGTTTAGTTAAAGGAAACGAAAGTTTATTCAACGTTACGGCTGCGTCGTCGACGTGCGAGTTGAAATTCACGGTGGAGAATCTCTTCTGTTTGGGTTCTCCTCTAGCAGTGTTCCTAGCCTTGCGAGGTGTAAGACCTCTTCCCAATGGCACCCAGGACCATATCCTGCCAACGTCATTGGTCAAGCGCCTTTTTAACGTCTACCATCCAGCTGATCCCGTGGTACGTTGACCGCGGAAGTTTCGGAATGGAATCCGCCGTAGAGTAACCCGTATGATCGTTACACAGGCTTATCGGTTGGAACCTCTGGTCCTGAAACATTACTCGAACATAGTTCCCATCAGGATCCACTACTACAAGGACCGAGACAAAGTGCCGTACTCGAGTATGAAACCCGAAAGGCTGGTGGCGGAACCGATAGATAAAAGGCCTAACAGTCCTCCCATTGAGGAATGCATCATAGCCGCACCTTCACCAAGTTTACGCAACGTAAAATGTAATTATATATTGTTAAAATATACATCAAGGACCCTTTCAATGTTGATGACCAGTTTAATTTGTCGGTTAATGTCAGCGGAGAGCCGGTGGAGCTTCGGGTGGCCTTCGTGGGTTCGGCGTAAGAACATCACAGTGGACACCGTTGCCAGTGAAATGAAGGAGATTTCCCACAGTTACCTGGAAGAAGATTGCACCGATTCTCCAAAGACCCCCAGGTGGCATTCGAACCCGGCTTTACCCACGTCCGATGAGACGGACGAGGACGAGGCGCAGTGTTGCGGGCACGGTCACAGCGACAACCTGGACGATGTCGAATGCGCCCCTCATTTTACCACCAACTTATGCTCCAGTTCACCTCCATCTATCAATTCTAGTCCGAAACACCATCCGAAACACAATGTCCTCGCCGGATGTTCTAACCCGTCTCCCGCCGAGTCCCCCGAACCGTTACCGAGTTCCCCCGAACCGCCAGGTGAGGTTTTTTGTTAATGTGGAATGTATGTGACATGAAATAACATTATGTTGCTCTTCAGATTTGGAACCAAGGTTGGATTATATGTTGCCGGAAGGTAATTTGGCCAATTACATCGCAGCTCTCACGTCGCACACGTCCTATTGGACATCGTACGACACCGCTTACTTCATACTTTCTTATATTCATCCCAGTCAGCTGGTCACTGAGCCAAGAGATGTTGTTCCATCTGATGTGGCTTTGTGAAAATGACAATTCCATCAGTGGAGACCAAATTTAAAGTTGTATTAAGGGTCCATCGGATGCTTTTGCGCTGCTTCCTTCGCTATATATACTTATAACAAAGGGCTGATGACACCGCAAATCTCATGGACAATGTTGAGGTTTGCGGACAAGGTACACTGTGGTGCAGACTTATATTTTTGAACTGAGCTACGTTTTTCCATGTTGCGTGTTTATAATGTGTCGCAGCGCGTAAAAGGTTACAATCGTTGCATTCCGGGATCGATTGGGAAACAATTCAATATCCCGGTGTAACTATTTTTCTGAAGATTTGTGCCTCACCATTTTAACATTTTTCACTTTTATTTAAAGCATATCACACATGAATACGGCAGGAAAAAATACAGAAACGTTGCTGCTGTGCCGCTTTTTAATGCGCGTAAAAATTATTAAGTCGGCCAATCACAAAAAGCAGCGTAAAATTATTTATGGTATATTGAATTCAATATCTGATTTAATTTTAAGAATTTAGAGTTTATTTTGTCATGTTAATTAATGTTTGTGGCGTATTTTGATTTAATTTCAAATACAATTGTTCTTCCGTCACGCAGTGGCCTTTCTGTGGAAAATACGGTTACGTGTGAATTGACGTAAGCATTCCAATATAAATTAGAAGTATTTTTAATTTAGAATTGTTTTTCTATTCATGATGGTTATTTTATTTGTTAAAAGCTGTATTTATTATACATTTTCCCATCATTTGCAGAAATTAATTCATGCAAAATAAGCTTGTAATGTTTTGTAGATATTAGTTAAATTTCAATGTTGGTTTTATTCGTTGTTTATATTGCCAATAATTAGAGTTGACAGCTAGCTATCCGGTGATTTGAATTGTCACCATACTGTTGGAATATATATTTGCAGATACTATATTTGTCAGTGCAGGAATAAAAGTGAATTTTTTCCCACTTAAAAGAATTTAAAATATAAATATATTTAAAATTGTCTGGAGGTTTAAATAAGTATAAATAAGGGATACTTTTGGTTCATATAAGTATATACAAATAACTGCACTTGTCATTAAATTTTGAAGTTTTAAGAAGAAAAAACTGAGTTTAGGCCTATTTTTGGAAAACAATTAAACGTTCGAAAATGGCGGCTGAAATTGAATGTTTGCAAAGTTAAAAATGTTAGATTTGCGTAATTTTCCTAAAGTACGATGCTGTTTTATAATTTATATGAGGATATAATTTAAATAGTATTCAAATTTGTTTTTTGGGGGCGGTGGTAAATCGACATATCGATAAGTATCGATATAACATTGCCTGCGTTCAAATTCGAATCATTTGAATTCATGCAGCTATCAAAACCAGATCAAAACTATGGATGGTATCAAAAATGGTAGGTTTTGTTCAACTCCTTCAACTTGATTATCCATATAACCTCTTTCTTGATGACTAGTGCACATAATACGAGGTAGACGGTCAGATTAATTGTGATTGAAAAGTATAATACGAGCACATTAAATTAAAATTAGTTGGGCAGCCATCTTGATCTAAATATTGCACAACATAGTATTATTGAAATACTTCCTCAAATCAATGTTCAAATGACGCACATTTGTAACAATAACTGTATTTAGACAGTTATATATTTAGGTTTCGTTTTGTTGTGATTAAATTGTAAATTAATTCATGAACTATGTAAAAATAGTCAAAAATTGAATTTTTATAATTTTTATTGGAAAACGATTTACACAATCAACGGATGTTAATTTGAATCTGGATTTGGTTTACTGGAATCTTCACTGATTTGACTCCTTTTTTCCAGGTTTCGTACGATGGACGATGCTGGACCTTGAAGAACTTTTCTGGACAATCTCATCTGACCATTCGCCGGGTCTCTACCGAAGTACTTTACGGATATTTCTTGACCAACAGCCAGGCCCAAAGCACTCGGATGGCTCACCTAAACGACAACCCATTAACTACAAACCCGGTAAGAATTTCCAAACAATTTTTATTAATTATACTAAACCTTGCGTTGATCCAATTGCGAATTATGAAGCAGAGTAGGCTGCATTGTTGGGTAAAGTGTTACCATCACACCAATATCCCTAAGTTCTATTATTTTTGCCGCGTAGATTGCTCCAAATTCAAGGGTTGGTTCCACCTATATTGTACCAATTATATAATTTAAACACTGTCCATTCAAATGAGAGAATATAATTACACTAACATCATCTGTAAGAAGTTCAGCGATCACTTCTTTCGCTTCGTCCATTGCGGATTGGTTTGCGGCAAACAGGGAAAAGGTTTGCTCGTCTAACGATGAAACCTGGACACCTTAAATATAAGTAAAAATACATAATTAAATACAAAGTAACATTAACATATGAAGAATTAATTTGAATTTACCCGTTTCAGCTGTTAACTTTTTTAAATTGTAACCGCCAAGACCGACAAACTTCGCTCGCTTGTGAATAGGAACTTGTAGTTTTTCTGGAAAAATAGTCAGTTAACACTTGTATTTTTCATATTTATCTTGCTTATATTCGAATCCAAATCCACAATGATAAATAACATTAAATTGTAAATTTTGAAATGGCGCGCATCCGCGTGAAATGAATATTTTTTTACCGGACACCGGCCAATTCTCCTTTCTATCTGTTCTCACAGAAGATATAGTTTGGCCCATAATTGCAATGATATCCGACTTTGCATCTGTGAATTAAGAAAATTATTCCAATTAATGTGAAATGTTGGAAATATTATTCAAAGTGGATTGTTCAAACCTGACGCTTGTTGAACAGCTTCGACTACTATCCTCATGGGTATCCCTGTTATTTTCACATCAGCCTTTAAGAGACAAAACACTATAAAGCTGCTGTATTGCGTACTTTTAAAGATAAGAGTAGTACGACATCAAACGATACGGAGTGACCGAAGCACCGGTCCAGCGTTGTCACTCAATCGCGTGATGTCCGCTTACTCTTATCTTTGGACAAACTATACCAGACTCTACCTGAAGAGCTGTTATTCCCTTTTTAGTTCCGGCCAATTTGAAATCCATATCTCCCAAATAATCTTCAATTCCCTAAAATAAAATAAAAATTACGGTTTAAAATTTCAAAAAAATGAAAATATTTTTTTATTGTAACATACAAGTATGTCAGTGAGAAGGCAATGCTGGTCGATTTCTTTGGGGTCATCAGGGTCAACCGTGGATATAAGTCCTATAGCAACTCCTGCCGCAGGTGCCGATAGGTTCACCCCCGCGTCCATCAGCGCCAGACTTCCTCCGCATACAGCAGCCATTGATGATGAACCTTTTGAAATTAAATCAAATATTAATCCAATACTGTTTAAGGGGCACTTAGAGGGTAATAAACCATTTTTACCGTTTGATTCGAGGACCTCGGCGGTTAGCCGTATGGTAAACGGGAAGTCGCTGGGCACGACGGGCGCAAGGGCCTTCTCGGCCAAGGCCCCGTGGCCCATTTCCCTCCTTCCCACTGGACCTTGTCGACCGGTTTCATTGGTGGCATAAGGTGGGAACTACCAAATTACAAAATAGTCCATTATTTAGAGTATCGATCAAAAGTTGCTGTCGGCGGAGGAACGCGGATGTTAAGTTGCGCTTACCTCGTAGTGAAGCATAAAGTTTTTCTCTTTGATGCCCCTAAAAGAATTATTTAAAGGTGGACAAGTTATTAGTTGTAAATGTTTTGAATTATGATTGGAAATTTTGAAATTTGTTGTACCCCGTGATTACTGAAATGGGATCGGATCGGAGCGCGGAATCGAGCGAGTCGAACGCGACGGTGCTGAGAACCTTAAAAATGAGAAAAGTAATTTAATTAATACTTTGGGTTGTTAAGAGGGAAATAGAAACCTGTGTCTGTCCTCTTTGGAATATTGCCGAGCCGTGGAGCGGTTTATAAACGTCAACTTCGCATGTTATCGGCCTCAGTTTCGTTAGATTCCGGCCATCACATCTGCCAATCAAAATCAAAATACATTTTTCTAATAGTAATTGATTTATTATTGAAAGGGATAATATTATTAACTCACCTGATCTTGGTTTCAAGAATTAAATTGCGGAATTCATTCTTGCAAACTTTGTTGAAGGCTTCCGTCAGGAAATAATTCTCTGTTTCTGGGAAACTTTCTTGAGAATTGAATTAACGACAATATTGAAGCAATGTATTAGTTAATAATTATAATTAACGTGTGATATACTTTATTATACTTATTATTACAAACCTTTTAATTTTTCAACTACGTCTTGGCGGATTACCGTGATCGCGTTATCTCGCGATATCTAACAGGATTAAAATTAAATAATACAAAACAAGATTAAATTCAGTATTAAGCTATATCATACCAAGGGGGTTTTAAATTAAGTTAGCCTTACTTTATCATGAGTATGGTTAAGAAAAACCTCCTTAACCCTTGCTTCTGACAAACTGAAATGGAGTTCGCGAGTAACAAAAATGTACAACTTTTAATGGGAAATAATTTGAAGAGATTAATGATATTTAAACAATTACTCACACTTGCGCAGCGTTAACTAATTCAGGTTCTGGCACAAAATATTTAGTTACTTCTCGTTTTGGACGGTTGAAATGTTTTGAGAGTAGTTTCAATTGATGGATGATGATTTGCGTTTCTTTCACACCTTTCTTGATGGCTTTGAGAAATTCTTGCTGAAGTAAATTGTCGGCTGATGCTTCCATCATTACTGTATTAATCGCAATGGTTAACATTGATTTTAGTGTATAATGTTATAATTATATTTAAGTAAGTTCCCAATTTAATTTAAATTACCAACGCGGCCGTGATCCGCTCCGGCGATGACTAAATTCAATCTGCTGTGGCTCATTTCTTTACGGGTTGGATTAATTACAGCTTCATCGTTTATGTAACCAACTCGGACGGCAGCTGGAAAAATAATTTAGTATTCAAATATAATAATTAATATGCACATTATAAAAAAAAAAATAAAAAATATTTACACAATTAGGCTTATATTATTATTGTGTAAACTTTTCATTGCAATAACATGAAATATTTTGGTGTATTAAGTTAATTAATTATCCATAATACTTTAGTTTACTTTCTGAACGTTCCAGTTAATTATTCAAAACATTTTAGTATACTTTCTATAACTATCTCAAATTAATTCACAATATTTTAGTGTACTTTCTAAACATTTGCAAAATTGTCATTAGGACTTTGCATGTTAATTAACTAACCAACTGGTCCATCCCATGGAATATCCGACAACATAAGGGAAGCAGACGCTATAAAATAAAAATGAAGTTTAATTATATTTAATGATATAGATTAAAGTCATATATGAATTTGTAATAGAAAAATCAGTTAGCAATTTAATTATAAATGTTCAGTGATATACATGAACCTGCATTTATGCTTATTACATCCGGGTCGTAAACCCCATCCACAGCAAGTAAATTGCACATTAACTAAGTAATAAAAACATAATTAGTTTGAAATTTATTAGTTTTCATTGATGGGTTTGTTGTACGCGCGGTTGCTTTTAAAATTCACTTGAGTGTCGTAGAAGTATCCTTCAGGAAACAATGGCCTTATGGATCTATCTGGGAATTTATAATGTAATATATAAGAATTGATTTTAGTATATATTAATGATTATTATAAATATATATGTACCAATCATGCGTCCGGTTAGAATTTCCTTTTCGGTGATTCCCGTTTCCCTTCTCATGAAATTAACAGGAATTCTTCCAGCAGCTGCTGCTTTTTGTCTATAATCAACCTGTAAAGTTAATTAACAAATAAAATTATCCACTTTATTTTTTAATTGCTAATATATTTTATTTTTTAATAATAATTAAATCAGTATAATTGCAGTAATTAATTTATAACGTACTGTAAGTGGCAAAAATGAAGCACCACTTGTTGATTTTGTTTTACTAACAGATGTAACCATAACAGATGTATTTCCTAACTAAAAAAAGAAATATTTAATTATATTCACTGTATAATTAAACATCAATTACATGTTAAATTATTAAATGTGACTAACTTGAGCAACTGCACTGCCATCTGCAAATCGAGCCAATTTCCCACCATTTATCCGAAGACATTGTCTGAAATAGCATTAATTTCTTATTGAATTAAATATTTGGGACTCTATTAACCGAACAGATTTTTGAAATAATTTCTATTTTGATTAGAAGTTAAATAGGGAATGTAAAGTAGGGACCCGATGTGATTTGTTATAATTTTAATATGATTTGTAGCCAATTTGCATGTAATAATTGATGGGAAAATGTGACAATTTGTTCGGTTAAGAGGGAATAGAATTGGTTTTTGAATTTTTACCCGTTGCTTAGCTGGATTTCTGCGTTCAAATGTTCACTAAATGTTCGGTAATTGTTCCGATACGGTAATTTGTGATTTTGGTTTGGAAATGTGGCGATTGGAAGCCTACAGTGATTGAAATAAGACGATAATCGCGTCGTTCGGTAAGCCATGGAAGACGCCATCTTGTTTATACTATGAAATTGACAGCGCCATCTGGACGCCAGGTGTAAAACAATTCCAAAACTTCCAAATTTCTGAAGTTAACAAATTATTATTTTTAAAGGTTTAATCATTGGTTTAATATGCATGTAGTATATAAAAAAAGCAGAACATATTTCAGTTTAAATAATTTCAAGCTTTATTTGAGATTACAGTACATATTTGCAAAACAATACAGGAAAAATAATGCGCGAACATGAAAATAGTAACTTAATTCATGATTTAATATCAGTGTAAATGTTCCGTGTTTAATGTCATATTTATTACATTTTATTATACAATTTAAACAGAATACTATTTGCATTTTAAGTGTCATCAGTGTGCAGTTGTGAACGGTGCATCGCCGAGAGAATTCCAGATCTTGTAATCGGTCGCGATCAATTCACGATCTGAGGAAAATTGCATATATCATAAATATTCAGTTTTCTTTAGGATTTAGTTTAAATTATCTATCGGCCACACTAACCTAAAAGTACTTTTGTTTTGGTTGCCGGGAAAGTTTGCAGGGTTTTAGTGTCGATGAAACAACCGCTTAATAAACACGAGCTTTTGAACGCAATCTGTTAAATGTATAAAAGTCGTTAGTACGTATAAATGTAAATAGAAATATAAAGACCCATGATACTTACTTGAGAATATGCATTTTGATCTACACAGAATGGATCATCATCGGCAAATTTTCTTTCAAAATCAGTGAAAAACACGGTTGCGGTCAACAAAACTTCAAATGTTTTCCCGGGAAACCTGTCCCCTAAATAAAAGTAATTTATAATTAGTTTATTCATTTTATTCTGAATCAAAGTGATTATTTGGTAGTTTACCAACGTTCCATATAATAATTCGTTTATTGGAAACAACAGCATTTCCCCATGATGGATTCAAAACAGCTCGTTTAATTAAACCTCTGTAACACAATACATTATTTATTTCATTCCTTATATTCATTCTTGATAATACTATATTAACCTGTTCATTAAAGGCAATCTGGCCTCGCAGAAATCAAAAGAATTCTTCATTGTAGTGTCATTGAGTTTCAACTGCAAACTTAATTCTGCTTTTTCTTTTCCCTGCACATTTAAATTTTTAATGTCACACAGTTCTCTATATTACTGTGATATTTTATTACGAAAATAAATGCGCATATTTACCGTGAATTTTATCTTATAAACACCTGAAATCGGTTCTCCCATCTGAGCACATAAATTATAATGACATAAAGGGAACTTTTCCGACGGCGGCATGAACTCGAGTTTCCACGCTGAAGTTGTGCTCCCTGTAAATGAATTAGGATTTTTGTTTGAATTTAATTAAACACACTGGGATATAAGAATAAAATACCAGTGATTTGATCCATTGAAATAACACGAGGATGTGTGATTAGGTTTTCCAGATCAATCCGCTGTTTCTCGGATTGACTGGTTATCGTAACGGTCACCCGCGAATTAAATCCCTGAACGTCAGCTTTACAGAAAACAGTGCCGTAAACTTGAAGCACATCATCCACATTAGGATTCCCAAACTATAAAGAAATTAATGAATTGGTTAACTTTTCAAGTGAAGTGTGTAATGATGGTTTATACTTTGGCGCAACGGACAAATTCAGCGATCGCGAAGTGGATGTTGGATTTATTTCCACTGCGGTAGTTTATTTTCCATCCTGGTTGCTAAAATATAATATAATAAGCATGTTATTATTTAGAATAGGATTAATAATAGGATTCTGTTTTATACTTTGTTTGGAATTGATATTGTTTGAGTGGGCAGTTGGAGTTTGGCTTCGGTGAGCTTTGCGTTTATCTCGATTGGTCTGCCAAAAGGCATCATTTGACAAATATAAGATTCAAGTTGATTCAATTTTGGTGAATTCTGTTAAACAAAAGATGTTGCAATGTAAATGCATTGTATAGAATCATTGGATGGGATATGTATAATGAAAGGGAATTATTACGGGTATATGCGTGTCGGTTGTCGTTGAAAGAAAATCTACAATTTCCAGTAATACTGCCAAAGATAATGAAACACATGGTAGGTCTATTAATTGTGGCCTTTTGGTAAATTCCTCTTCAATCAATGGCAAACAGCAGAACAAGCATCCATTCTGTCAAAATGTAAACAGTGTTAATTAGGCCTAATATTGATTCAACAAAATTTTGGCTTAATTCATTGAAAATATGGGTATTTATTTACCCTTTGGATGGCAACAACTGGCCATAAATTACCATTGGATGTGGATAACTGGTAAACTGGGCTCTGGTCTTGCTTTCGACATGAATCTCTGATGGCAACAAACTGGAACCAAATTTTAAGCCTTTTCGATTAAGCCTACAAATAAGCCTAACGCAAACCCGATCCTAATCTCTTTATTCAAATGTTGCTTTATTGCATCAAGGAATGAATACAGTGTCCTTGATTTCATTCTCACCGAGTCTTTCTTGGAATTAAGTCTAAATTCGGTCAATAAAACGCTACATATTTCGTCCAAATTCCCAAAATGAACGTTTTGATCTCCGTGGATGGCTTTGGAACGTTTTTCGACCGTCGTGAAACTCCTTGAAAACACGAAAAAATCGTTAGAAATCCATGAAATAAAATGTTCTCAGGGATTCACTGTATCTAAAACTACCTGTGGAAGATACAATTGAAGGGTGAAACGCAATTTATTATCCATAATTGGCGCAAACTCATGATCCCCCGATGTGAAATGCGTGTCAGTGTTGCGCGTTACGCCCACCTCCCCAAAGTAGTACAAAAATCCAGTACTCTGCGCAGTTCTCACAATGAGGTTTCAAATAGCATTATAAAATATTTCTAAAACAAAATATCATTCATTTGGGCTACAGGAAAAGGAATAATTGTTACATTCTAAAATATATTGTGTTGATGTACTACAATAATGGTTATAAGCGGTTATAAGTTTGCATTTCTGGTGCAAGAACTGAAGCACAAAGAAACAAAATGGCGCCTTTTAAAAACCATGAAGTCTATATTACTGTTGCTAATTTATTTGTAACAATAAAATGCAATAATTTTAACATTCATTTTGTGCCAAGTGACAATGTATGAAATTCATTACCTGTTCCACATTAATAATTGTTGTTGATGACATGATTATATAAAAATGGAAAATATTCAATAAGGACATTATTTAAAACTATTATGCATGTATATTAGCTGTATTTCTCATATAATACAATGACTACTACAAACTTTACACTAACAAACGATCAACCCGTGTTGACTTTTTGCATTCCGAACATACGAAAAGTCCAGGACACTGCGAAGAAGACAGCGGCATTCGTAGGAAAAGCCCTGATGATTGTGGATGAAAGGCCCCTGAAGAACGATGGCAGACCATCTGTGTGGTAACTTAACAAGAAACAGTGCAGAGCTCCTCTGTACCGACCGCTGCAATCGGCTTGCACGCGGGACTTGACAACATCCAACGGGTACGTGAGCACCCACGAAAAGATTCCACTCAGTCCTCCGGCCATCATGATGACCAGATTATTGTTTTTGCTGTTAGATGATGAACAGAGCTTCATCATGGCTTCATAAGATGCAAAGTAGATGCCGAATCCTGGGATTTCACGACAAACAGTGATTCCGAAACCGCGGTACAGTCCTCTGAAGCCTTCGGATCGATGGATTTTAAGCATGCAGTCCACAGGGCTTCTGTACTTTGCAAGAACCTACACAAAAACAGTTGAGATTGTATTCCATTTTGAATTTGTAGTGAATAATTGACATGTGATTAATATAAAATAAATATGTACTTCTGTTTGTTTGCTTAATTGCAGATTTTGGGTATTGAATCCTTTGGGTGGTGGCCTGACATTATCTTCCTGCAGTTGCATTCGTAATTTGATGAGTTCAGTTGGTGAAGAAATGATGGATTGAACTAATCCTGCCATTGATCCAGCACAGGCAACACTGACCAAATTGTTGGGATCTTTTTGTAATCTTTGGACATTTCCATAAACTCCAAATACAATTGCATTGACAAAAGCAATTCCTGCCAATGGTGATGACATGCCTTTGTACAAACCAAATACCTGAAATAACAATCCATAATTGCAATATACTAAACTATAATCCTTAAAGTTGAATATTATTTTTAAGTAAACTTACAGATTCATTGCGAACTGTTGTCATCAAACAGTTTATTGTGCCAGTGTATCTTATATTTTTACAATCTTGAGTCTGCAAACGAACCTTTTCAACACAAAGAAATCAAAATTATGATGATAACTAAATATATTTATTTTCGTTTTTTTTATTTACTTACTTTAACTGTGTCAAAAGGATGTCCAACAATTACACCAGCAATTCCTGTAATGAAACCATTGCAACTCGTTTATTTCCATTGTTTAATATAGTATTAAAGTTTCTGAAATGCTATTATTTTCAAACAGGGGCATTAAGAATTTAGAAATACACTTTATTTACTCATTTATATCAGACTCTTATTCTTTATTCTTAGATATGATGTTACATAATTTAAGTAATTAATTAATGCGTTAATAATAATTATTGATTCCCAGTTTAATATTCTACTTCAAATATAGAAAAGTGTTGCAATTATTAAATTGAAATTTACCTCCAACACATCCAGCACCAAAATCCAGCGCCATTTTGTTTTTGTAAAAGTGTAGTTTCAGCACTCATTTACACATGCAGCTCTTGGATTGGCATTATTTTAACTTGCTGCAAATCTTTTCCTGCAATTGCTGAGCTCTGGTTGATGGAAATGTACCATTTCAACATAGGGATCATCCGACAGCAGTCGCGGATTGATACGATTTTTTTACGTCATGATATTTTAATAGCAATTGCCACATGTATTAAGTAGGTACTACTGAATAGTAATAATATATGTAACTATACTACGTTTATGTGATTTTTGAATAGATTTTAATGACAAAATGGTGAGTTCGCATCGTGTGCCGTGAAGATATCGCTGTTATATTTTAAGAAGAACTGTTTGTTTCATGCCAATTTCTTCACATCCTACTATTTCCACTATGGAACACCATTAATTTCGACTATATCATTGGCCATAACTTGAACAGTTGTTTTCCTTTAGTCCAGCTAGATCAAATAGAGGTGACGCATTTATCACAATCTTGCGAAGCCATCAGCAATTAAAAAATGAATTACAGATGACATGCATCTTTTATATAGTTGAATTGCATACATTTACGAACACATTAACTGATATTACTTCACGTGTATCTCTGCATAATTATTTTATAACGCCTAGCTTAATTGTACTGAGATATTTTAATTAATTAATCCAGTATATTTCACAAAATATTCCGCCACATAGCTAATTTTAATAATAGAAACCAGTGATCAATGTTTTCGGATTATAAAATATTGTTTAATAAAAAATGTATTTTCAATAAGCAATTATTATTATTTTTTTAATATAAGCGATATTGTTCTCCACTAATAGGGTTCCATTACATGTGTTAGTTATTACTTAATTTAACATTATATCTATAGGTTTTATCTCGTTTATTTTGCCGGAACGTGTCGGAAATATGATAATTTGCATGTAAACATGAATAATTGGAATAAAGTTATATACTACAATTTGTACTACTGGTAACTATAGTGGGCAACATCAACGAAATACGCGGGAATATGGGCCTCGCATCCATGAGATGAGATATGAGATCAAGGATGAGCATTATAAAGAATTTTGCGGCAAAGTAGCGATTCGGCGACAGTTTTTGTCAGATTTGACGAAGGGATAAACGGCTTCATACATGCATACGGCTTCGCTTTCTTCTCTAGTCAATTTTAAAGCAAAGTTAAGTATTTTTGTGTGTGAAAGGATTAATTTTAATGCGCCGATGGATGGATGCTGTTCCAATCGGACGGATTTGAACTTTGGGCCTAAAATATAACCGTCAAATCTTGGGTCAAATATCATCAGAACGTCAGTGGAAATAAGCGAAGTTTCCAGCATTATAGCCCTGAAAAACAGGTATGGAATCGTCATTTTTACTTTATTAGATACAATTTATTGTAGGCGCAAATCTAGGCGCAAAAATGATGCAAGAATTGGCCGTTTTTGTGTGCCATTTTTTCGACTTCACCGACTCTTTATGGCAAATTATTAATTTCAATCCGCATCCATCCTGGGTAATCTGTTTATTGACAATCATATTTAAGGTATATTACAAGACGATGGCAGCTGAAGATTCCGTTTTTCATGTTATTAACGTGAAATAAGAATGTTTTGCGCAGTCGCCATTTTTGACAGAAACGCCACATTTCATCTTCTGACATCATCGGGTCCGTTTATAGAATGCGGCCATCTTGGTATTCTAAAATTTGAATAAAATCGCTAATACGTCCAAGCCGAGGTATGAATTCCCAAAAAAACCCTTGGTTTTGTGAAGAACAATATTTTATTTGTGCTTTTACGTCACTTGTGACACAAGCGGGCTTCACTGCATCGAAAATGCACAGGAAATATTTCTTGATATTTCTGCCAAATGTAGATGATTGATGACGTCACGCAGGGAATTGTGTAATTCGCGCTCATTTTGCCGAGTTTGTCGACTGGGGACGGACGCATCAACGGCTTCATGGATCTAGAACATGCGAATAGTTTATCAAAAACGTATTGTTTCTTCGTCTGAACACGTTCCAATAAGTTAAAAACCAAGTTATTAGTTAATTATTGCGAATGGATTGTTGAATGACGACGGATGGCTGCGATTGAACCGGATTGAACTTTACGGAAAAAAATACATGCAAAATAAAATGCCCTATTACAATAAAATATCCTCAGCTATTCGACGGACGCAATCAATCCCAAGATCAATCTTACAACAGGATGAAATCAGGTATGAAACGGTCGCTTTTGGGTTAAAAAGTTTGAAAAAGTCATCAGTCGCAAGGGCGATTTATTGCGAAAAAATATGGGATTTTCCATCGTTGTGGCCGCCATCTTTTCTTAACGGATCCGCATTTTTAAAATCTGCATGCGGCCGTAATAACCGCCCTATAGGATTGCTTAGGTTCGATGCGGGTTGAAAATAAACAAGCAACTGATTTAAACGATTACATGACGATTTCAGTATAAAAACACAATTTTTAACCAGATATTTTTCATATGAAAAGAAAGATTTTCCGCGCAGTTTAGGCTACGGCCATCTTGGCGACTATCTTGGTTAAAACCTCCATTCTCAAATTCCAATAAAATGTGGGCTTTTGTAGTACGTTTTCCGGCACTTGAGCATCGTTTTAAATGACATTATTTTACATTACACAGCATATCATCGCAACCTTTAATTTGGATAACATCGCAGCATCAATCAACACTTCAGCAAATGGAACTGTGGGCCCTGGTGTGTGTTAGTGTGTGAATGTCTTCGTACCAGGATCATCAAGGGTCTTCGTATCTGGATCATTGAGATTCATGGCACCCATGGATGAATTATCTACTGGAATTTGGAAACTGCAGCTGCAGGAAAGCATGCAATTGCTGACAACACTTCAACTGGAAGATGGAAATCGTCCATTTAATTTACCCACGCCCAACGTGGCCGCAAAGGTAGGATTGCGCTAGTTGAGGGACAGGCAGCTTGTCAAATGTCGGACATGAGGCTGGTCCTTCTTATAAGCTTGTATTAGGTTTTCGGGGCATCTGCGGCTGATGGCGTGTCAGCGGATGGTCTTCATCGCATGGTGTTCATCGCATGGTATTCATCGCATCCAGTACAGTGTGCCCAGTGTTGTGCTTAAAGTGTGTTGTGGTTTGGTGTGTGATGTGCGCCGGCTCTTCGTACCAGGATCATCAGGCTCTTCGTACCAGAATCATCAGGCTCTTCGTGCCAGGATCATCAGGGGGTCTTCGTGCCAGGATCATCAGGGTCTTCGTGCCAGGATCATCAGGGTTCTTTGTGCCAGGATCATCAGGGTCTTCGTGCCAGGATCATCAGTGGGTCTTCGTACCAGGATCATCAGGGTCTGCGTACCAGGATCATCAAGAATTTGGAAACTGCAGCTTCAGATAAGCATGCAATTGCTGACAACCACTTCAACTGAATGATGGAAATCTCCCATTTAATTTGCTGGACAGATACCCACGCCCAACGTGGCTGCAAAGGTAGGATTGCGCTAGTTGAGGGACAGGCAGCTTGTCAAATGTCGGACATGAGGCTGGTCCTTCACGTAAGCTTGTACTAGGTTTTCAGGGCATCTGCGGCTGATGGCGTGTCAGCACATGGTCTTCATCGCATGGTATTCATCGCATCCAGTACAGTGTGCCCAGTGGTTGTGCTTTCGAGTGTGTTGTGGTTTGGTGTGTGATGTGCGCCGGCTCTTCGTACCAGGATCATCATGGCCTTCGTGCCAGGATCATCAGGGGGTCTTCGTGCCAGGATCATCAGGGGGTCTGCGTACCAGGATCATCAAGAATTTGGAAACTGCAGCTTCAGATAAGCATGCAATTGCTGACAACACTTCAACTGAATGATGGAAATCTCCCATTTAATTTACCCACGCCCAACGTGGCTGCAAAGGTAGGATTGCGCTAGTTGAGGGACAGGCAGCTTGTCAAATGTCGGACATGAGGCTGGTCCTTCATGTAAGCTTGTATTCAGGGCATCTGCGGCTGATGGCGTGTCAGCGGATGGTGTTCATCGCATGGTATTCATCGCATCCAGTACAGTGTGCCCAGTGTTGTGCTTTAAAGTGTGCTGTGGTTTGGTGTGTGATGTGCGCCGGCTCTTCGTACCAGGATCATCCGGGTCTTCATGCCAGGATCATCAGGGTCTTCGTACCTGCATCATCACACACATCATACTCGGATCGACAATCCATCAGACAAGGATCTTCCAGGTCTTTTGGATGAGGAACGTCTATAATGCATCCTATTCTGCAGGATGGTTCTCAGCATACCTTTGCTGGTCAGCTTCATGTTTTGCTTCAGATGGAATCGACGTGTGTGGTTTGAATTCAACATAGCTATGTAGTTTATTATTTCAATTGTTTCGTTTTGTTTCTTTTAGATTCTACAAACAAAAGGAGATGGAAGCTAACATTCAGTGGCATCTATGGGAAGGCTGCAGCTGTGAAGTGGCAACTTGGGAAGATGGGAATAGTCATCTTTATTATTTTGCATTTACCCACGCCCAACGTGGCCGCAAAGGTATAAAAAAAAAGGTATATAGGATTGAGCTAGTTGAAGGACCGGCCGGCGGTTGAGCCATAATTTCTTGATTTATTAAACAGTGGTTAATAGTGTATTATGCACAAAATAGGGTATTTTGTCCAAATTTTACTGACAAAATTATAACATAAAAGGATGTTTTGAAGCTACAACATTCGCTAACGGCCATACCACGTTGAAAACACCGGTTCTCGTCCGATCACCGAAGTTAAGCAACGTCGGGCCTGGCTAGTACTTGGATGGGTGACCGCCTGGGAATACCAGGTGCTGTTAGCTTTTTTTATTTTTTAACGTTATTAATCAGATCTGCGTATTTTTTAAATAATGCATCCGTAATTCCTTTATGATTAATTAATAGCTCGCCCCAGTTGTTTCTTATGAAATTTTAACTTTTGGCATAGATAGATTCCTAGTGTAGACCATTGCCGCTAGGCGGCGCATTGCTTGCGCTTTTGTAGCGATTGAGTTGTGCCGTCATAACATGGATGCCGCCGTTCGTTCAGCATTTGCGTGACATCTATGGTGACATCTGCTCAAATCATAACTAAGAAATGGATTCAATCTTAGAAACGACTGAAGTGGAGAAAAATGCTTGTGAGGATAAAGTCAGTAACGATAAATCACAAGATGGTGGCGACAAAATGGCGGAAAAATCGAAATCTGAAGATGTCGAAGCAGGCGAAGTTTCCGAAAAGGAGGTTTTCAAGATGCCGTTGCTCATTGGGCCTCGTCTTCAATCCAAAAACAGTGGTCCCAATAAAGAAGTCTTGGCTGCAAAAAAGGAAGAGTGTCCAAAAATGAAGAGTGTTGTAGAAAATCAAACCGAGAAATTTTCGTTGTGCTACGAAGAACCAAGTTGGGGAGGTTTGCCAACGGATAAATACTCAGTAGAAGTTCTGAAATGTGGATCAATAGTTTGTACTGTGGATCTGTCTAAAAAATCCTACTACAGTTTGGGTCGATTGACGAATAACGATGTGGTTTTGGAGCATCCAACTTCATCCAGATTTCACGCAATACTCCAGTTCAGGAAAGATGATGAAAATGTGGGTGAAGGTGTAAAGGAGAAAATTAGACCAAGAGGATTTTACCTGTATGACCTTGAAAGCACTCATGGTACCTTTTTGAACAAAAACAGACTGAAACCTAAAATATACTACCATGTACGGGTTGGACACATGTTTAAATTTGGAAACAGTACGAGAGCTTATATACTACAGGTTTGTATATAGTTATATTGTTAATTTAAGTAATTTACAATAGTTGATAATAAATGATTACACATATTATAATGATTGCACAGGGTCCCAGTGAAGATCAAGAAGAGGAATCGCAGTTTACGGTGACCGAATTAAAAGAGATGCGGCGTAACGCGGAGGAGAATTTGAAGCAGATGCAACTTGCCGAAAAGGAGAAGTTGCAGAAGCAAGAGGAGGAGAAAGAAGAAGCAGAAAGGCAGCGTGGAATAGACTGGGGCATGGGTAAGGTAACTCAACAGAAAACATTGAATTTGAACCACGCGTTAACTTGTTATCGCGAACACTTTCAGCGGAAGATGCTGTTGAGGACGGCGTGACCGAGAACCCTTTCGCGTTGGAAGCCGCAACCGCCAACGAAGACATGTACATCAGTGATCCTAAGAAGACACTTAGGGGTTGGTTTGAACGTGAAGGTTACGAGTTGGAGTACCTCGTGGAAGAAAAAGGACCAGCCAAATTTGCCTGTCGTATTCAGTGAGTCAAATCCTTCAATTGGAGGAGAAATAATGGGTAATGTTTTAATGTAGTTAATGTAAAGTATGTGATGTCCCGTTTTACTTGGAAAAAGATTGCCCTTGGACTTGAGGTCTGGTGAAAAGGTGTTTGCGGAAGCAACGGTGAAAGGGAAGAAGAAGGAAGCGGTTGCCGCGTGCGCGCTAGAAGCTTGCAAGATGCTGGACCGGCACGGTGTTCTCCGCCAGGCCAATCACGAAAGCCGGAAGCACAAGAGCCGTGATTGGGAGAAAGATGATTTCTACGATAGTGAAGAGGACACATTCCTTGACCGTACAGGGACCATTGAGAAGAAACGAATGCGAAGGCTGGAAAAAGCAGGGAAAGGATCTGTTGGTGCCGTGGACACGTACGAAACATTGGTATTATGTTAAATCATGGTTAAATAGGCAGATGTTGATGGCTGCAAATGCAAGGAGTGTTTAATCTTCCCTTTGTGTATCAAAGGTCGAGAAACATGAAAGACATGTGAAAGCAATGGAACGTCTTCAGCAAGAAATCGACATTTTGACACAGCAAAAAGGTAGTGTATAGTCTATGCAAGATTTAAATGATGAAAGGGTTGATGGTATTAATTAAACAATTGCAGAAGGAGGGAATGACAATGTTGAAGCAGATCCTTTAGAAGCTTTTATGATGTCCCTTCAAGGAGAAAACAAGTTACGCAATAAGCAGACAAGAAGCAGATTAAAAATGAGACTGATTCAAATGCAACAGGAAGAAGGACGGCTTAAGAGGCTCGTGAGGCTAGCAAAGCCAGCTGAACTTCCAACACTCTCTTTGAAAACGTAAGACCTTGGAGTTTTGTTATACATTTTAATGAATTTTTCACCAGGCATTTATTTGTATTAAAGGAATGATGAATTTACAAAGAGTACGGTGGTAACATCGGGAGCTCTCAGAGCGCAGAGCAAATTGAAGCAATATGGTTTGATGAAAGTTGTTAAACAGAGTGCGGTGAAAAGACATGAAGACAGTAGTGAGACTTCGGCAAAAGCAGATGAAGTCACCAAGATGGAGGATGAAAGTACTAATAAAGATTTGGACACGGTTGCGACAGAAATGTCAGAAACGGGAACCGGAAAATGTAACCCCTTCAGAAGGTAAAAATGTAATATTTTTACAGTAACGGTGTTATCTGCTGTCATGGAATTTCAGGATTTCCTGGAAAATAAATAATGGAGTTTTCAAATTAGTTTAATATGGAGATTTTTAATATTTTATTTATATTTCAAAATTCCCAATGTGGTCACGTGAATATTTTATCTAACTACATCTGCAAAATTGAAATGTTATGATGTTCATATTAAAGTGATGGAATTTTGTGTAAAATTGTCAGGGAAGTTCTGGAATTTTATATTTAAAATATTGTAAAACAGGATTTATTTAATTACATAAAATCCTTATAAAATGATTGTTTCAATATTTTTATTTTGACAATTAATACACAAATGTATTTTGGCAAATTTATTATGGGAATGTGTTTTGATCAGATGCTTTACTGTTATTTTACCAATTTCAGGTGATCTTGTATCAACTTCTGAAAGCAGCGAGACAAATACAACGGATGCTGCGGATGTAGCATCATCGGCAGCTGTTCCTCAAAAAAGAAGGAAAAGTGAAAATAAGGTTTGTATTTCACCGTTTAGAATGTGTTTAAGTAACTAAAAACACTTTTTTACAGGTTTTGCGGCGACAGAAACACAACGAGCAAAGGAAATTCGACTACGACGAGTCGGATCCAAATTACGCGCTGTGGTTACCTCCAACAGGTATTTGCCCATTATTCCAAATAACATTGCATTTAATCAATAACTTAATACAAACAAACGTTGATTTTAGATCAAACTGGGGATGGAACTACCAAACTAAACGCCAAATATGGGTATTAATTGCTAGAGAGTATGTAAAGTAATAACAAGACCATTTTATTTCAGTTACATTTTTGATCATCAATAAATTGATTGACATTTCGTATAGCATTACATGGCAAATCACCATAGTTACATATATGTTATTTGAACACATTTTCACAAAGTTTGTTTGAGTCGTTGTTAATAGAGTACACATACAAATAACAATTGTATTGAAACAAAAGAAATTAAAACTTGAGTTAACTCCATTCTACATTAATTAGTAATAGTTACAACAACCTGTGCATCTTCACGTTAGTATCACAATCGATTCATTGTCAAATTTACAAGTCAAAACAAAACATACAATGAGAAAGAAAATTTGTATTACAAAGTTATTACAGTCACGCAACTCTTTTTGTTGGAAAATAGTGCAATAAAATGAGTTGTAAGTCGAGACCATTTCGTTCATAACACGAAATTCAAAACCGAATTTAAAAATAACTTTTCAATTTGTTCCGAGTATTTTACATGCTATAATACATAGAATAATTGGGACATATCGCCAAGCAGCAAATATAGCTTCCTTTGTTATAAATTGTTACATATTGTATACTGTGTTTGAGTTGATCTTGTTAAAAGTAGGTTTGCGGAAGTCCATCACAAGCCGCGGCTCTTCCTCTTGATGCGCGCATACGGCCCGATGGATGGATCCATGATGTAATCGTAGATCACTTTACACCACGATTGATGCTTTGGCAACGGTTCATAAAACTCCTTTGCTATTTGGCTCACCTTCAAAACAAAGTATTTGGTTATATTTTCATTATTGAAAATTTAAAAAAAAATGGTAATTTTCATATTTCTTTTTAGAATCCGATTACCATTGGGAGCCTCGTCCAAGGAATGTTAGGAAAGTCGTGGTGTTCGTTGTGGTAACCAACGTTGAATGTGAGTAGATTGAGGAGACCGTAGTACGAGTACGTCTCGTGTCCCTTCAGGAACATGTAGTGTTCGGATATGAAGTGTCCCGCAACCGGATGCAGGCCCATCGCCAGCAGTGACCCAATCACGAGGTATACAAGTGGTTTGGCACCTTGAGGATATTAAAATAATTAATAAAATGAGTTTATTTAATTATTATTTGTTTCAGAAATAAAATATGGACATTTATTCTCACCCCAATAAGAGTAGAGGAGGACATTGAAAGAAAGTTGAAGAACAAGGTTGACGTACTCGAGGGTTGTTGGAACTTTGGGGTAAACTAATAGAGGCCGGAAAGAGTAAAATATCGGTTGGAGGAAAACCCAAAGTACTTTTGTGGAAGTCCTGTTGAAGAGATGGGCTTCGAGACGCGACGGGATGTCCGTGTCCTTCAAGTCATCGCCTTGGTACTGAAATTTGTACCGGCAAGATTCCGTAAGTTAAGTGATAGATGTAAAAGATGAGTGACCATCATAGTTTATACCTTGTGATGTTCAATGTGGTACTTCTTGAAGGACACCGACATGGGAACTCCGATGGGGATGTTGGCGAACATGCCGAGAGCGCGGTTGGCCATCGGTCTGGAGTGTCCGAAAGCAAGGTTGTGAGAGATCTCGTGGATGGCCAACATGAGGGCGTGGTTGATGATTCCTCCGAAGCAGTAAGAACACACGATGACCCACGGCCAAGAAAAGTCTTTGACGAAGTACAGCGACAGCATTTGGATGGTTACCAGGATGCAGACCGCGGGCAACATCTTTGGCTCGTGGCCCATCAGCTGTTTAATCTCCGGGTACTTCTCTGTAAAAGGTTAGTTTATTGCGGTAAGTTACTTGATGGCATTGTCACCTTGACTCCACGTATTGATTTTTGTGAATGATGTAAAATGATTATGTAGCTGCTGTGTGTCACTGAATTATTTATTTGCCAAACAATTTAATATCGATTTCATTTCTTTATTTAATGTTTGCTATTTAATATTGTTTAGGTACAAAAAGTTTAATATCGAAGTTACTCACATAATCAATTTACTCATTAATTGGAATAGAAGGATGACACTTGCTTCTAACTTCACTATACTCTATCGACCAATTACATTAATTCGATTAAGTAAACGGCTCGGTTTGTAAGTGAATTATATCGATTAATCAATTAATGTATTAATAGTCATGAAATGAAAAGGGAACGCAAATTACTTTCCTTTATTAATTGTCAACCCCAACACGTAATATCTCTAAATTATTATATACATAATTTATTTACATTTCACGTAACATCAAGTGGAAAATACTGATAAGATATGAATTTGTGTAATGTTTTAAAATGGCCGAATCGTGGAAACAATAACAAATAAGGAATTCTTTCACATGACATTGTCATTTATAAATGTCAGGAAGAAGAATTTTCTTATTGCGAAATTCCTTTAATATTATAATTGTAATATTAAAAATTATTAACAGGAAAATAAGTACGAATGTTGTATAATGGGATGTTTTTAAAAATCAATGATGCAGAAACAATATTGGCACATTTACAACAATATAATTTGTATTTCTTACTGACAATTTTGTATAATTATCCAATTAAAATTAATTTGAACTTGCAATTTTTTAAAACAAGTTTCCGTATACAACTTTTTGTTACAGATTTGCACATGGCCTCGACTATTATTTAAATTTGCCACGCCTAAATATATTATTTTGACGATACGTTCTTGCACGGACATATTGCGCTTGCAATATGTGAACATTTCCTTCGTAGGAAAACCATGGGTGACGTCATTGAGTATTGCACGTCAACCCGATCACATGCAATAAACTTGCACTAAATTAATAATCCATTAGGAACGTGGATGACGTTTACTCGCAATTAGGCGATACTTTCAATTGATAAATTCCACGGAAACAAGCGAACTTTATCGATAATATGCCACTAGAAATAAGGGGTTATTTTAATTTGAAATTATGGGAAAAATTATGATTTATCGATACTTGGATCGATCGACGATTTCCACGTTCGGAAATTCGAACTCTGCGGAAGAGAGTTTTAATTTAAGAAAATAAAGGTTTCGCGTTTTAATATGGTAATAATTGTGTAGGATGTGGGTTAAGTATATACTGGGCGAGTGAAAGGAGAAAAATTTAAATATATGGGGCGAGAAATAGAGAAAAAACTCACTTAAAATTTGTACTCGGCGAGATGCATGAGGTTCTTCGCTGTAAGACCATTCAAAGTCTGTTCTTGAAACACGAGCACCCATAATGCAAGATGACAGCAAGCTGCTAATAAGACCCTTTTCCCGAGCTGGACATGAGATTTTTGATTCAAATGGATGAGCTGTGCGTGTCTCTTTCTATGTCCGGTATATAAGCCGGCTTCCTGATTCGGTTCAAATGGCAAGGGCGGGATCGAGCATCGAGCTATAAGGAACGAACGTCACGTGATGCGACACTCCCATACAAATAACACGTGAGCGGTGTAACGTGTTTTTTCTATTACTACAGTATCTGTTTACATGCTAGCGTGTGTTACAGTGTGCACGCAGCGATTACGTTGGTTACGTCCGCGTGACGTAAGCATTTATAATGTTGCAGAACCTGTATTTTATTTTTATGATGGGATAATCTTTGAAGCGAGGAGAGAAAAAAAAAGAAAGGTCAAGTTTGAAGTAAAAAAATAACGAGCAGGAAATGTGAATTTAATATTTATTTCGATTATTGGAAAAAATATATACACACTGTAGATGGCGCTGTATCGCGTATGGAAAAGTGTACAAAATTGAACGCTAATATAACTGTAAGAATGTTATTTTTTAATAAGTTGTGGGTTAACATAGTTAATTAGTTCAAACTTGTGAAGATGGCGGCAATTTTTTACGCGTGTATCGGTACACGTACCGGACGCGTACCGGTATCGCATCGGATTAATAATAGTAATGGCGCTTCGGCTGCGGGTGTTTCGTTTGTTGGTCACGTGAGCAACATGCCCGTTACCCCCTGCGTCACTAGCGTCTGCAATCTGCCCTCAACCCTGCACCGGTACCGACCGGTACGTTCTAGTGCGCATGCTCGAGCGTACCG
>JAQFZQ010000690.1:0-28014 GCA_034696005.1 Glomeris marginata | reverse complement strand
TACTCAACAAATTTAGGGAAATGATTGTCTTTGCGATTAAAAATAAGCAAAAATACCCTGGAACTTCTCCTTTAAATCTCCTGCAAAATTATCAAAATTAGGTTTTGCATAAGGAAATTTAAGAAATCCAGGTCATCTTTAAATCTTACACTAATAATCTGAAACAAATTTTTATTAAAACAATATACAACATACCAATTAGCCCTACATCTTGATTATATACAAATGAAAAATGTAATAAAAATACACTTAAAATGTCATGCAATTAAAATCAAAACGAAATCATGCCACGATATTTAATTGTGTAATTTCGTAATTTCGCAGAGACATTTTATTTGAATCTTCCAAATTAGGATTTTTTGTCCTTTTCCAGGTCAAAAACATCATTAAATCGATGTTAAGTTGAAAAGTCTGCAAGTTTAAAGTGTAGTAGAACGTTGTAGAAATTACAGCAATTACTTTGCACATACAGAGGGGGGAATAAGCTGTAAAATGTGACCACCCTTTATTGCACTAAATTGCTTCCAGCAAAATCCTCAGGATTTTATTCGCATTTTTTTCCATTCATAACATAAAAGTCAAATGGGGAAAAAAAATAATGAAGGGAAGAAAAAAGTTGAAATGATTCGCTGATTTCGCTTTTGCAGTAATAAATCTGTGCTGTGTCTTCTGTACGTTGCTTATTTTACATGTAACATTGTTAGACCCCCATCCCTCCTCTTCACCTCAACTTTTTGAATTCCACAGCCAGCAATTTGCATTTGCTGTTGTAAAAGGCGTCACTGAGAACGAATTTGTTAGCCTATTATTTGATGTATTCAAGGCGCCAAACCGCATCAACAAGCAAAACATTAACAACTCAAAACACAACACAACAAGTCATTGTCATTGGATGCAATTTGTTCGTGGCAACACACACTCAAAAACGACATTTTCATATGTTGTTCTTGAAGTGGAGGGGAACGCAGAAAACACAGTAAAGTAAAAAAAAAGAAAAAATATATAGAATAACTTTGCCAAACAAAACCTGTAGGGAGCGGCCATATTGTTTGCTTCCCTGCGGATTTCAAAACTGCAGGGGTCCTAAATTGAAATGCCACTTCAAGTTGTTTGTAATTTGAAAAGATAATGAAACACTCCTAATCTTACTCGAGTCAAGTTCAAGGTGCTTGGGCTTTTCTTCAACAAACAGTGATGTTCAAATTATAAGGTACCCAAATGTAATTCAAACATTTCCATTTTTCACAAACAAAAATAGGACAAATTTAACTAGCAGTGAAGCCAACATTTCCTGTGCACGTATACAGTCAGCCCTCGCTGTCTATTAAACTTTCATTTCAAAATTCCAGTATAGTATTTCCAATATTTTCAAGGATATTTATAAGTTTTCCAGGACACAAAATGCATAAAGCGAAAGATAGTTACATAGCAAACCACATTAATCCTTTAAAAACTTATGAATAAGTGTATTGAACCATCTAATTTCAAAAGTATCATGCTTCATTGCCATTTTGTTCCAAGCAAATTAGAAGAGGAACACAGAAATGAATAAACGAAATTATGTAAAGTGTCAAAAATGATACATTTTCCAGGATTAAGAAAACATTCCAGTATATTTCCAGCATTTCAAGTATCAATATAGACACCCTGATATAGTATACACCAATTTTACGCTCTCTCTCTCTCTATAACAGCAATATCCTTTGTTGTCCAGCACACTTTCTATTAAATTCCCCCTGTATAATAGCCACAAAGTTAGGATTGCATGATTACACAGCTAGCTGAAGAAATTTCAATATTAATTTCCAAAGGGCTTCTTTTTTACAATATGTACAATAATGTATAACAATTAACATTAGGCAATTAATATGACTGTTAATATAACTGACACATGCAGTTACTCACGAGTACAATGTAACCTATTCACTAATAATGGACAAATATATTTTTTGGTGACAATTTAATTGTCATTGCAGTTGCTGCTCTAGTTTTAGATAATGTTGTATTTGGCCCCATATGATATTTCAAATCCATTTCTATGTAAATTACGCCTTCACTGCATTATTCCATGTCAAGGTCATGCTCCAATTTGACTGAAACTGAAGAAATTAAGTAAAAAGTACACATTATAGGATTGTATTTATAAAATTGCATAAAGAAGGCCAACAAAAAACCCTCACAAAAATATGGACAGGCATTTTAGAGCTTGCCAGAAAAATAAAAAAAGTAATAGATGAAAAAATGGGCGTGTCTAGTGACCAAACTGAAAACTTGTGCCACCAGAGAGAGTTGTACTTGTTTTTTGTTTGGTTCAATCACTCTGATAGTACAAAAGGTGCTGGTTTTGCAGCTCGTCAAAGTGCCTCGTCCCATGATGCAGCTGGCCCTAAATGCTAAAATATCCCAGAGTTGGGCACGCAGCGCCCCCTACGGCGATTGGCGCACACTTCCAACCTGCTGTGTGCGCGCATTGCCAACAAAAGATGCAGTGAGAAGCAGAAAGAAAGAAAGGAAGAAGAAGGATGAAAGAAGGATTCTTCACTATGCAGTGAACGAACTTTTGGTGATTGGGGGAGGGGGTCACATCGTCAACGTGAATGCTGAATGGCTGGCATCCAAATCCAGTCACACTGCATGTGTCGCACAAATGGAAAGCCGCTTGTGCCAAAACATTGCAAAAGTGTTGCTTGACCTTTCCTTTAATTCCTCAAAGGATAAACTTCCCGGTTGTCAGAACAAACTAATCAGAAGACACGGTGTTATCCCCCTAAAGGCCATTTGCTTCAATTATCATAGTATTTACTTCAATTGCAACCACTTCATGAATACTATACTATGGGAGTGTTCATAAAGTATGTCACGTGTTACAAGTGTCAAACTCTACAATCAATTCATATATAAATTAATCCCAAGCATAGGTTACACAATGGTGGAGCTGTCTGTAGTGAAAACATTCATCATATAGACAGGTTCCATTGCTATAATTTGAATTTCATTTTGGAAACAAACAGCTGTTTCCATGTAACTTCTAAATCTGGTGTTGTTCATCTAGTTCATCTATGTATCTATAATATAAAGATAATACTGTACATACTATAATTTTGTATGCATGCAAGAGTCAAATACATTAAAACCTGTCTTATGGACCACTCGTATTAATAGACAACCTGCTTGTTAAGACCATTGTTTATTGGGCAAAAATGCTGAAAACCTGTCAAATGAGTCACTTTTTGGTTTTTAAATCGGACCAAACTTTCTGAGGTTTATGTATACTAAATTCTAGAGAAATATAGCATAGGTAAGGTACCCCACACTTCAAATCACAAACACCCCTCATAGCCATCAAATAAAAACAAAGGGTTCATGAATTTGAGTATGTACCAAATAATCAAAAACAAGGCCGTTTTGTAAATTATTGGTATTATTTTTCATGTGGTATACTTGCATTAATTTAAGGGACCGCCTGAGAGTTTGGACCAACTTTTCCTGGTCCTGTTAAACAGGTTTTACTGTATTTAATCAAGGATTTAATATACGAAATAGGTATGTCTGCAAGACAATATGTAATACATTTTTTAGCTGTGAAATATGTGGCTTTACAAGTAAAGTAGAGCTGAAAATGAGCTACACAACCAGTTGAAAGTTGAACAAGATCAATTTGCTTGGACATCTCGCTCAAAACCTGTTTCAATTCCCACGAACACCGAATTCTACATGCAAAAATTGACGATATAAAGCTTCAAAATGGATTCCAGGCAAAATTCCGCCATTTTTCGACCACATCATTTTTGCACGTCCACTTTATAAAAAAAAAGACTTCTCCCCATTCATAGACGAAAATCATTTGAGCAGATATGAAATGCATGAGAATATTGTTGCAACTGAAACAAATAGTTCCAAGAAATCTGATTTGCAAAGTAGGCAAATAAATGTTGTAAACTGTTATTTGTGTGGGAGAAAAGAGAAGGGAAAAAAGTGATTGGAGGTCAGATGAGAAGGGGTCAATGGCCAATTGAAACAGATAAAAAAATAGTCATCTAAAAACTCATTTAGCAGCTTGTTACTTGAGCATTTCATCATGTTGTGTCCGTGTTGCCAGATTATGTTTACATACGCAAATGAAGATTACAAAACATGGCTGCCATTTTCCTTTTTTTCAAACCACAATAGTTTTGTTAATATTACATATGTACAATGGAATTTGTCAAAACATTCCTGTAATTTATAGTGTCCATTTAATTATAAGAAATTACATAGATTTACAAATCAATGAATAATTGGCCGCCATTTTGTTTCTCGTTTCAAACATATATACAAAACTTTTCATTTGTATATTCTAGGCCTACTTTCTTGCATTGAAAATTATGAATTACTACTATGTTATCATTGTACAATATTGGACACTGATATATACCAAACCCATAGCACACTATAAAAGAAAACACAAATAAGTAGAATAATTTGACAATGCACATGCTGCACCCAGAACATGGTTTGCAACTCTTCAACTCCTAATTCTAAACTCTGCTCTAACACTGCACTAAACATAATAGAGAGGGTTAGATTTGAGAGAGGGACAGGTTAGACCCCGTAGTGAGCAAGGTAAGCCCCCTTTTTGCAAATGGCGACAAGGGGAGTTTTTAGCAAGGGAGTTTTAGGAGGAGGAGTTAGGGTGACTGCTGAAATAAAGGCACCCTTGGCATGTGAACAATGTTACAGCCTCAGGCCAAGGTAGGTCTACTACCCTACCACCAACCTGTCCGTCTTTACACATCACCATCATTACCCACACTAAGAACAAAATGGCGGCTATATTCCATTATTCCATTATGTGCAGTGTGCCTCCAATATTACAGCAAATCATGATATATATCATATCTATATCAACAGGTGGCACTCATGTATTTTTTAAGTAAGCATACATGGTTTACAAGGACCCTTGAAAATTAAACTAGCCTATATAAAGTGGCAATAAAATAGGGTGAATGGCCCTGTATCTTATATGCATTTGTAATAAATGTAAATCAGTTATAATATTGTTATATAAAGGCAGCCATTACAGCAGTCAGTCCAATATGCATGCATATATGTATAGGGAATGGGACAAGAACATTTCATTTCAAACCAGGAAATACAATTGTTGTTCTTTTTTTTATAGCTTTCTTCTCTATATAATACATTATTTATGCAGAAAACAGTCAATGCACCTGTTCCAACTATGCATTATAAATTCAAATAGCCAAAATCACACAATTATGCGGCTATATAAGTAATCGTCAAAACCCATTTCAACTATATTGTTATATTCTTAAAATTCAACAACACCAACATTCAAAACATAATTTCTCAGTAAATTACCCAATTCTTTATATGGATGCAAAGTATACCTATACCAAACTAAGTTATGTATATTTTTTTATATAGTGTAACATGTATAGGCTACATCTATTTTATTCTCTTACATTGTTATGTTTTAAGTTATACTTTCAATTTCACTTGCCCTAAATGTTCGAAATTACTTTGCATTTTAATAATTTATAGGCAATAAAACCTGTGCAGTTCAAAATTTGTCCTAAAACCAGTTAATATAAATAAATTGCAGCGTTATTTAACCGCCATTACGGTGCCACCATATCCAGAAAACAAGGAAAAATTTGAAATATTATACACATTAAAAATGTACCCACACAAACCCATACCATATCACATGGATTGTGTGTAATGAAATAAGAATGTAGGCATATAATATATATGCATGCACTGTTCTCCACATACAAACAAACAGTAAATAAACAACTCACAAATGCAGGTTTTGCGGCCGAAACCAAGATGGCCGACTTGCTCCCTACGGGGATGCCAGCAGCGTTGTTCCCAGCGGTACACGTGCCACCCATTTCTTTCTACTCTTTTTAAATTTAAGTGAATAATTTGCATAACTTGAATGTAATTTTGACGCTTGCAAGCTACGTATGTATATTAGTACAGTAGGCCTAACGGAAGCCATTTTCTACCGCAGTATTACTCCAAATTAATCGTTTCTCTTTTTCCTGCGTTTCATTTTGTAAGTTAGAAAATTATAGGTAGCACTCACCGCCAAACGAGGCTTCGACACTAATTATCTAACATATTTATTCTTGAAACGCTCAATTTTAAACCTCACATTGGCAGAAGCAAAAAAGGAAAATCAAAAAAATGAAATAAAAAATTCCGCATTTTTAAGCCACACCCCTTTTTATACAAACATCAATGCTCAGGCAAATTAGTTCTATTTCTTGCAAAGTATATTTATAATAATAATTTCTACTATAAACTATAAATATATAGTATACTATTACATATTCTCAAAATAACATTGGTGTTATACATGCTATTTACACTAAAAATTTAAGATACTGTATCAAAATTTTTTACATATTTAAACCATTGTGTAATAATTGGAACTTGAAGAATTATAACTGAATATAGGGCCTATTGTATTGAATGAAAAACAAAAAACAAGCAAATGTTGAAGCAAATCTGTGGAAATTAATAAATTTTAAAAAGTTATTGGCACTTGGTTTTAAAATTCACCAGAGGTTGTCTAGAATAGGCAAACCTTCTAACTTAAAGGTGAACTGACAGAGAATCTTAACACAATCATTTTTTGGTGAAAATAGATCAATATAATCACAAATAATCATATCCCAAGAGCTGAAGCATTGAGATAACGGACATTTCCAGATGTTTTTCGACAAATTTATAGGTTGATGTCCTCTGATAGGCCGATTTGGGCAAAATTTAAGCCAAAATTAATCCCAAATTTGATATTGGTGATATTACATGGGTCCTATTGTGTAATTCATATTTTCACACTGTTCAAGGACTTAGCGGCAACCCTTTTAAAGTAACATTTGCTGCATGTATACAAGGACCACTATGTACTATAATAAAAGCGAGGGACGAGTCAAGCGAAAAACTTGTTGCAAAAGAAAGAAGGGGACAAGAAAGAAGTGGAAAAAGATGGCCGCCGGCGTTCATACCTCTCCTCTCTCCCTTCTTGTCTAGAAAGGAGAACAGGTCGTAAGGAGGAACTGGTGGCAAAAGAGAAGTAGAAGAGGAGGAGGAGGAGGAAGGAGCAAGTCCACAGGTGCGTGGTTTGATCCTATCTTGGCCTTCTCAGTTGAGATGAGGCGAAAAACTCCCTTAAAAATCACTCTTATGAACCGTTTGACATGCCATACTTCCCACTCATTACAAAACTGCTTTTGCCACCACAAACTGACCAAATAGAACCTTATTACTGTATTTTAATGCGTTTCATCAATCAATTATCACACACACACGTGGATTTTAGGCTACTATAGTATTCAGATAAAAAATGGCCGCTGCCCGGCATCAAAATGGCGCCCACTGGAAGTGGAACAGTGCACGCTCTTCGACGTGTTTCACACTTGATCAAGGGTTGGGTTGTGGAGAAAGTGGGATATATTTAGCGTCGGACGGTGGCCACAACAGGTACGCCCGATTTGCACTCTTCCAAATATCGGTTTCTCACGAAGAAGCCGCCATATTAGCCTGGGGCAGCGGCAACGGCTTCACAGACTGCGCATTATCAGATGGCGATGGAAAACGCTCGTTTTGGAACGCTGCTGGTTGGCTGTATACGTCTGTGATGGCGATGGCCACGCATCTCCATCATGTCAAGGACGACTGAAAATGGATTGCCACCTCGAGGTGGGCGAGAGCATGCTGCCAACAAGCGTGGGAAAAATGCGCAACGGTAAAAGGGTGAAGTGAGGGCGTACTTTTGGACGAAATTACGTCGCGTGTGGTCCGCCATACCACCCATTACTATTACCCAACTGCGCACATTCCAATTAAACCTCCACCCCCACCCCGACTCCGTAATATGGAATATTCCAATTGTTTTATAATCGTATCTAGGGTACCAACACCAACTTGAAACTGATCACTGTGGTCAACATATTTAAAGGAGAACTGACATGGACTCTGGACTGTACCCTGTACCCATCCTGGCCAATCATAATTGGCCAGTCGTCCCAATTTACCCAATGGCAGGGTTGGTCATAGTCCACTTTTACCGCCCTGTCAGTTCACCTTTAAAAATGCATAGAAAATGAATGTAGGGCACTGTACTATACTGTTATGCAATAATTACATATAGGCAATGACAGTAGTACAGTGCTGTGAATTAATAAGCACCAATCTAGGGAAAATTTGGCAGCCAACATGAAATCAATTGACCGATGACGTCAGAAAATATCGCTTTTTTTTTGCACATAACCTCAGATATTTAAAAATGACATGCTTTGTATATAGCCTATTTGTAACTTTATTTTTAGAAATAAAAATACCTGCATTATTCGTATTTATTTCAAATCGATTTTGCAAGTTCTTTGAGTAATCAGATTTTATTAATGAAATATCGATTACACCGCCGTCTACCGACAATATTGACTACTACAAAGTGTTTTGTCTCACATTACAAAAACAAACATATCCTATTGTTTCCTTTTATAAATTTGTATCACTTGTAAATTTTATATCACAATGTTTAGTATACATGCACAGTTGATAAGTAGGCCTAGCGTTTTCGCAAATCTTCGCCACCAGGTGGCAGCTGGCTCACACTATCATATTTTATTTATTTGTACAGTTTTATGATTTCTCGCTTGAAAACGTCAGAAATGATAATATTGTATGCAAAAAAACAGCGCATTCAATTACAAAGTCCATCCAAATCATCTCTGTTAAACGGTTGGTTGATCGCCATTTAAAATAATAACAAAAAACTACTTTTTACCCCCTGTTATTCCAATTACGGGATCACAACAGTGACTAATTGTCGTGTCAAAAAGACTAGAATTTGGTGCAAAACTATTGACGGCCGAACACGAAGACCATCTTCGATGAACAAATAAGAAATGATGGTTGACTGAGTTTTAGAAAGAAAAAAAAAATAAACATTGATAGGCATTTCCTGCAGTAGCAGCATGCAACACACAAAAAATGTAAAAAATGTGCCATTTTCTCAAATGTAATACAGGGGAATTTTTGGCGGGAAACATAACTCATTTTAGCAGTTTCTTACACAAGGGCAATAATGACAAACAAACACATGCACGTTTTCCACTGCATTTATTGCCTTTGTAAGTGCAGAATTTCAGCTTTAAAAATCTCAATTTACATATACACACCGAGTGGAAAAAGGGATGAACCCGGACGTTCCCAAGCCAAACCAACAATTAAATGCCAAGGCTGCTTTATCAAATGATAATGGAAAGTTTCCTCTTGAAATTATCTCATGCTGAAAAACTACCAAAGTAGGCCTATATCAACATCTGTCACTTCACTGAGCACTCAGTGAATGTATACCTATACATAATATTATACACCATATGTATCTTCTGCCAAAAACATATTTTTCAAAATCATGTTTCCATTTGTTTAGGCCTATTTTTCCCTGAGTTTTCCAGGTTTTCCGTAGTCCTTATAGGCAAAATATCCATGAGGATATTCTATAAAAGTTACTAACTAGTTTTTCTCAATCATTTTAACTTAAAACACGTTCAAAGTGTATAGTAATACATTACTTAACAGGTTTTCTGAATTTTCTCAATATTTTGTTGACATTTTACCTATCTGTATTAATGACAGACAACAAACTATTTACAGGGACAACACCATCACAACATTTGAATTAATTCTAATTATAGTGAATGTATTTGTTTTTAATGACGAGCCCTTTTTTAATGTTGCATATATATTTCCAGGTTTTAGTTCTAACCCTGAATGACACACAAAACAAGACGAAAAAAAATTCAAAAACTTCACAGAACAAGTTGCTATTTAGCTGGAGGGTTTTCCTTTTTTTATTTCTATTGAAACTTCTTTGTGGTTTCTTTTTCCCCAAAACTTTTCCCTCGTTAGAAAATCACATTGTGTGTTTGTGTGTGTAGAACAAAACGGGAAAACAGACCTTGCAATTTCTTCTCAGTTTCCCAGAACTTTTGCAGTTCCGTGAAGTACTTGTCGAGGATGAAGACCTTGGATAGGCCCAGGGTTGCCATGGCACATGAAGCTTGAAAAGCCTCAACATGCCACGCACCTTGCTGGCCAGGGCCAGTTCCAGGTCCAAAGGCAAAAATTCACTTTGCACAATACATTCCCATGTCCACACAAAATTCAAGCCATAACATCCACTGTTTTGCTGGTTTGGTTTCAGGGGTGGGGGTAGGGATTGTGGGAGGTGTAAAAACGATGAGATTTCTACACAAGCATCCAATATTCAGTTGGTGTGAGAAAGACGAGCACGAGTCATTGCCAACGTCTTCAGTCTCAAGGTAAAAGTCCACCACCTGGGTGTGGGCTGTGGGCAGCACTAACGTGCACCCAGTGGGCGTTTCCACCTGTCCCCATTGGACGAGTGTTACCTGAGAGCCGAGAACCGACAGGGCTCTCTACCTGGGATCCAAACAAAAAATACTAACTTCTCCCTCCTTTGCCATCCAATACAATGAACAGTCCAACATGACCAGGCACTTTTTACAAGACACTCCTCTTCAGTGGTAACCCCAGGCGTTTATTTCTTGCAGCAGGGTCAAAAATTTGGTGCCAAAATTTCCACAAAACATTTTTCATGTGTTTAAATTCTCAGTAAAATGCCCCAATTTAGTTATATACATTTACTGATCATCATAAGGTTTTATTTTGCATGGTGACAAGAGTTAGCTATAGAACACACAGCCTTTAAAAACGATTTAACTACTATTTAAAATTGTTAAATTGAGGAAAATGTTTTTTTCTAATACATTTAAAATTTGAATGCAGTAGTTTTCATGTATGAAGCGTTATTTTCCAATAACTTATATGGAATATAGAAAAATGTACAACTAAAACACTGTGCTTCATTCAATACTGTGTATTCTTGCACCATACATACATTTTACCAGTCAAAATGGCCGACAATAAAGTGAAAATTAACTATATACAAAATTAATGCACAGGACTTTAATGGAAAGTTCATACTATAATTATATAAGAGTTTACTGTATTACAAGATTACAATCATCTATACTAGTATATCATTACCAAGAAAACAATACAGTAAACAGTATTTTGCATTGTTTTTCTATGAGAAACTGGAAACACTGAATCAAAAGTGAATTTCTTGTTGGTTTTTGGGAAATTTTTCTAAAAAGTTGCTTGTTTTTGCATAAATTTGTCTATTTTTTTACATTGAAAGTACAGACCAAATTTAATATAAAAAAAAATAATGTTATGCCTTCACTTAGTGTTACCAGCTTAAGTTACAAGCACAATTTTCAATAGTCCATCGAATTCAGACACACTGTTCAAGCGTGGCATAATTAGTTTTACATGAACAACAATGAAAGTGCAGCTAATATCGAAAATCCGAAAATTCCCTGAAGGTTCTCACTCACCTAACCCTCCCCCCAAGTCATTTATTTACGTCTGGTTTTGAACTTGAAATATCATTCACCTGAGGACGACAGCTCGGCACGAACTCGGACGCCATTTTTTCCCCTTCCCCTCACCCTTGTTTTTCTATCAACCCCCTCAAACTTCCCCCAACTCCAATCATAAGCAGCCAGTGCGTTACATAAGCCTAAATCTATGGCGCATTAAGTTGCAAACCTCAAAATGTCGCTTTTATTTATGTTCAAGTTTCACTTTCTAACCGATCCAAACATATTTGTTTTAACACACACCGACCTTGATTGCGGGACCGTTATTGAGTGACGTCATCAAACCAGTTTCTTGAGCACCCAGCTTGGGGGTGATGCATTAAACACGTTACCATACTATGGTTGGCTTGTTTTAAAGGGGGCAGTCGTTATTAATGTTACTTTTTTGCTAATAGCTCTCTTCCTAATAATATAGTGAAAGATCTCCATATATTTATTGTAAATGCATATCCCTGTTATGTACTTGTCTTTTTTACATTTTGAAAATGAAAATTATTGTAGAAATAAAAATGGAGAATTCATTTTTATCATTTTTAACCCTTTGATTACATCTTCAAAGAAAAATTGATCATCGAATAATTACAAATATACGTACATCGTAATTTGTGGAAAATTTGCATATCTTCCAAGTCTGTATAAATTACGATTGGTGGATACATTTTCTTCTAATTTATTGCGATTTGTAGTAGATTTGTACATTGTACCACGTGGTTCGCAAAAGTGACGCGTGGTGGCTCTGAGCGTCGCCAAATTTACGTAGTTTCCATAACAGCCGTCAGGTGTCGCAGCACTACGGCAGTCAATATTCAGTCAACGAACTGCTTAAAAAACCTATTATTTTTTATACAAACACTATATGAAAATTTAAAAAAGGTAGAAAAATTCAGAATTGACAATAAAAACTTTTTTTATTTCAACTTTTAAACAAAATAAATCGTTATTCATATGCTACATTTCAAACCAAATTGAATAACTTTAAAACACCGAAACAAATCATTCATGTTTCCTGAATTATTAAAAAACAATGTTATAACATCGATGAATGGGATAGTTTGCTTGTCGTATAATAAATGTAACCAAGATCTGTAATCAAGTTAATGGCTCCACCTGACGGCGGAAACGCGGACTTTGAGAACAACCGGTTTGCTTTGATTGTTTCCATTTGCGCGTTGCACAGCGCCGCCAGCGGATGGCTTCCTAAACGCACCTATTTATCCCGCCATTCATGCAAGACAGGTCACGTGATAATCGATTGTGATTGACAGCGACATAAGAACCCTGTTAAGTCACTCTCATCGAAACAGATAATCTTTTATTATCCTCGGAACACGAACGACATCTTGTTGGTGTGCAGCTTTGTAATCATTTGAATTCCGGTAGCGGAAGAAAAACACGAAATCGACAATCTGTACACGTGTCCAAATGGCGGCCATTTTTGTTGTGGGAGTGGGCATCATTCAAAATGGCGCCGAGTCAATAATTTCAAAAAGTTCGCTTAATACATTAACTTTTGTTTAAAGTTCAAAATTTTTTCCTTCGATGATGCTAAATTGACAAAACTAATCTCCATATTCATAAAATAATATTTTATTGAAGTGATTTTGTATTTTATGTTCTAATCATTTTCGAAAAAAAAATATTACATATTTCTAAGAATTTCCTGGTTTAGAAGGAAAATGTACAAAAAATTGCAAATTTTATGAACATTTTCCATTTAAAACATAATATAATTGCAGTAGTTTATTATTGACACATACCAATTAATATTATTACACGAAAAATGAATTAGCAAATTGGGGAATTCAAATTTGAATCAACGTTTGAAATTAGTAATTAAATTCATATTTTAAATATTTGTAAATTATATAACTAACCTTTACGTCTATTTCTGGTGAAATTTGATGATCGTGGTTTTCTTCTCACCATTTCACCTGCACGTATAACTTATCTATAAAAGTACTATCATGCATCTATTCTTTCGCATAGATCTCGGTGTGGGAACTATTTTCTTTGGCGGACGTATAACACGTTATAAATAACACCGGAAAATATTTCCTTTCGCATCATGTATTCGGTATAAAATGGGGTGGTTGAAAAATGATAAATCAAAAAATTGAGAGTACCACCGCATCGGCGGAAGTTTCGTTAGGCCTATCAAAATGGCGGCCATCTTTGACATGCCAAATGCTGACTCATTTCAAATTCTCCCTCAAACTTTGAATACTTTTCGTGCAACGGCCGATTTTAGGTCAATGCGCGGCCAACAGTAAAAATCCAATGCACAGGTGCATCATGGGAATCGTCACCGTGAAATTTCATCTCGTGACGTCACACATTTCAACAACATCATCCAAAATTTCTTTTCATATGATGCTTAATGATAAAACGCGCATGCGCAGATACAATCACCAATCAGTGACTGCATTTACTAATAACATGTTTACAAAATCATCTCAACTCCCATATAGGCCCTATGTGAAATTTACCTAAATTCGATCAAGCTGATTTTGTATAATATCTTGATAATATCCTATGTTCCCCTACTTGGGAGTTGGCATCTTGCCACTAGAGGGCGCTAGTTCAATACGGAAATAAATTGCCTCTTCCATTTTAATTTAAATTATAAATGTCATCCAATAGGGGAAAAGCAATCCTATAAAATAAATTCAGGAAATAATTACCAAATAAACATAAAATAAAATAAAAAAAATCCTTTTGGCTATTTCATGAAATTCCTGAATACAAGAGGGAAAAAAATAAAAATAAAAACCAGTTTGCCGAATGTTTATTTCGGGTTCGAACACAAATCAATTGACGTTTAGTCTGATTAAACAGATAATACGAGGTAATAAACGATCCTGTAATTGAGTTATTTAAGTTTTGTAATACCGGAAAATTGCGCAATTCAACGTTTAAAGCAAGCAAAAATTTGCATACATGCAAATCAAAGAGGAAAAAGTACCCCAATTGCGAATTTGAACTCATTGTCCGTGTATATTGCGCAATTACAATATGCAAATGACATGCAAATTAAACCAAAAAAATTAAAGTTCGTTGAAATTGCGTTAACAGGGGTGCCAACAATAAGCACATTTTAACCGCAGGGACTAAAAATACCAAAGTGACATTTCCAATAGGATTACCAAAGCACATGTCACGTGCTCTGCCTACGGGTTATTGAGGGGACGTTCACAAAACACGTTCACCAAATTAATCTCAAAAACATATTGCAGTTTGCTCAATAAAAACTAGGCAGAAATTGTGCTTTTCATTCATAAAAGCACAAAAACAGTACGTAACGAAATGCAATAAAACAACTTTCGTTATAGGATTTTCGCGCTAAATTTGAAAATTACAAATGGAGTAATGAAGGACGTTCAAAATGGATGACAAAAGCTTACCTGTTCTAATTTTGACTAGAGGTTTTCTGCGCTGAAGTTGTCGCAATTCCCGTCCATAATTGGCCAAAACAAGCCTGAAGGACACTTCGTCCTCATCTGACCAACAGTATTGACTGTCATCATCTTCATCATCGTCCAAAGCGATCAAAGCGAAGAAATGTTCGTACGTCTGGTCAGGGAGCAGAAATCGGCGACGGTTCATGGCTGGAGCGCCGCCGAACATCTGCCCCAACTCCTAGCCGTAATAACATGGCGTTCCGTATCCGTTCGCTTTTTCTAGCATGGATGAGTGGAACTCCGTGCGAGACAAACCAACCCGCACCTCCACCTTTTTCCATTTCCAACGCATTATGCATCCGTGTCGTCTGCTAGTTTCTTTACCTTCTTGTGTAGCGGTGTCAATCCATCAATCGTCCGATGCGCACCGATTGAATACGAGAAATAAGATGAGCGCGAATTTCGCGCCTCAATGCGCCGCCAAACGAACATTCGATGAGTTGTGCGCATGCGCTGACTGAAAACGTTCGACGGCTTCTGCGCAACTACGTCATACAGCCCAACTTGATTTTGAACGCCATTTCGGTCCTAAACTCCACTGCCGCGCCCCATAGAAAAGCATGTAATTAGGACCGAAATGGCGGCGCCCACAAAGCACGTGACTAGGATTATTTAAATAATCCTATTTTTTGGTGTGGAAACTGATAATCATAATCCACAAATTTGGAATGACATCACGCGTACATTTCGGCGATTTTTAGCTCCATTTTGTAGAGGAGGTCAATGTGACTGGTGTAATGGCGGCCAAAGAACAACGCACATCAGCGCATATGAATGTCAAAATTATTATTTAAAAACTGGAAATTTTGTTGAACCGAGATGGAAGAATGCAGGCCAGGTGCACTATTAACATAAAAGTAATTCAAATGCATATTATTACAAGGACCTAGCAAAATTCGCCTTTTCACTAACTTACATACATTACAAATTTTAATGGACAACCATATATGATAGAAAATAGAAACAAAGTTTTTATAGCCTCGAAAATGACCAGAAAAATGCAAATAAATAATCAAAAAGTCCACTCAGTTCTGCACCATGTCCAATTCAACAAACTATATACAAAGTGAATAATGCCTAATTTGAAATCAAATCCAGAATTCAATTCGTAATGAATACCAGTGAAAATTATAAATGGCATGAATTGCTTTGAAATTTTAAGTAAGAAATTAATTACACGTAAAGACTGAAAATTTAATTAGAAAACTAATAAAAAGCTGCAATGCAAATCTGCATTAACAAGATAATTAAGCGGAAGTTCATTCGCATCTCCACCCGGCTTTTAATTGCATCCTAAGGTAAATACGTGATAACCACTTTATAATTTTTTTTCTTTTCAAAGCCCAAAACATTCGCTACTCGCCCATTAAAAAGCTAATTCATCATGTCACCTCATGAATGGCCGACCGACGTCAAACCACCCAACAAAGCCGGGTCACGTGGTCACGTTTAGCGTTAATTAAAGCATTTCCATAAACGATAAACTCCTGGTCAGAAGGTAATAACGTCACACTTTGCGTGCAATGCGCATTTCTAATTTCAACCAATAGCCTCCATTGCACCAGTCAGTTTACGAATCTAAATCGTCATAGTAACAAAATTTTCCTAGTAACATTAATTATCACCATTTGATATACAGCAGCTGATATAAATTCAAATTTTAGATGATCAGCAGGACATCATGTAAGGAAAAAAAGAAAAAAAAAAGAGATCATTGCCATAGGCTGACTGGCGTAATGGCTGCCCTGGTGCAATTGCTGATAGCGCTGTCAACAGTTGTTCCGCTCATCATGGCTGGCTCAAATTTTGCAAGTCTCTGTGTAACAAATTTGCCACAATGACGGGGGTGGCATTTAATGAAGGAAGACAAAAACAAGTCCTCCATTACGCAGCGTAATTGGGCAAACTCGTATCTCGTCACATGCAGCGGGAAGGGAGAAAGAATGAACAGCAGGCAAATAATTATTTGCCAGGGGAGGGGCAACAGTTTAAGTATAAATAAGTATAAAAAACCTATTTTATTGAAATAATCGTATCAGTAAATTGCGCCAAGCCTTACATGACGTTCGGGGAACGATACGATATTTAACCGAGATGCCGCTATTTACGAGAACAGCCAGTGAATGGCAAATAAATAAACCCAAACGGATTGCGGCGTAAATAACAGCACTGGATAAAAGTTGAAGTTCACAATTTCTAACAGTTTTGGAAGTAAAATCCGCTAGCGATGCTTCAGAGTTTGCATGAACGCGGCCAAATTATACTCACTCTCGTACTGTCTCTCGTCCCACAGTTCCGACAAGTTCTCCAACACTGCTCGAATACCTTTCGCCGTGCTTCCATCTTTGGCCTTCGGTGTCCCTTGCCCTGCCCCTGCCGACGAACCCGATGGCCCAGTCGGCGGCGTCACAGCTTGACCCTTCGTGTTGGCGTCCACCGCAAACAACTCCAGCAACTGATCGGTGCCCATGGACTGCAAACTCGAGTTCTCGTGACTTATCACCGTGTTGGCAACGGTGATCTTGAACTTCTGCAACCTGAAAGAATAATTGGACGATTGGTGACTTCAATCAACACACGCACCCAAAATATCTATGTACTTACCCCATTATCTTTTCTTCAAGTGTGCCTTTCGTTATAAGACGATACACATTGACGACTTTCTTCTGTCCGATCCTGTGAGCACGGTCCATTGCTTGCAGGTCCTTCATGGGGTTCCAGTCGTGCTCGACGAAGATGACCGTGTCCGCACCGGTCAAGTTGATTCCGAGTCCTCCAACTTGAGTGGTCAACAGGAGGACATCGATAGAAGGGTCATTGTTGAATCTGTGTACTACTGCGTGCCGCTGACCTGGAGGAATGCTTCCGTCTAATCTCAGATACGTCACGTTTGGCATGTGGGTACTGAACGAATAGCATTTTATTCGCTTTATTCAACACACACGAAGACAATGTAACTTGAAAAAACTCCAAAGGCAGACTTACAGGAACAGATCCTTTTCCAAAATGTCCAGCATTGCCTTCAGTTGGCAGAAGATAAGAGCACGATGCTGGTTAACAACAATTTCTGGCGCTCCACCTGCTGAAACTTCCGCACCGATTCCACAATCCAACAGCAGTTGCCTGAACATAATAAGCACGTTATAGTACATTCCATTTCCAACACATTACATAATTAATTGATTATATAATGGTTAACCTGAGAGCCGGAAGCTTTGCGGCATGGCTTATTTCCGACAGAGGCATGTCTTGCGTCTTGAAATCACGTACGATCTGCTCATACTGTGGATGCTGCGGTGTGAGCACCAGTTTAGGATGATTGCACACCTTCCTCAAGTACTGAAGAGCCTGAAAGGGTCATGAAGACCGTAATTACACCTGCATCCCTTGTACACAACACGCATTTCCTGCACGTTACCTGGAAGATGTGCGCAGTACCATGCATCGGCGAGGCTTCTTCATGAACCAGAGAATCTTCCAAGCACCTTTTGGCTTTCGATTTGGCAAAGTCCTCATACAAGCGTTCTTGTAACGGACTCAGATCACAGTAATAATCCTGCATGATTTTCGGAGGCAGATCCTTAAGGACATCTTCCTTCATTCTGCGAAGTAAAAATGGAAGCACTTGTCTGTGCAGGGATTCCATTGCCAAAGCACCTGAAAATATTAATTAACCACACATTCATTAATCTATTCATCAATCCATTTAGTTAATGGTTTGCAATAGTAACACAACGGGTTTCTAACCTGCTTCCTGTTCCTTGGAAGAGCTTTTGGCATCTCGGCTAAGAAGGATCGGTTTGCTGTACCGTGCTGTAAATTGCTTCTCGGTGCCGAGAAATCCAGGCATAAGAAAATCAAACAGTGACCACAACTCGATGACGTTGTTCTGAATAGGTGTGCCAGACAATATGACGCGGTGATTGGCTACCAGCTGCTTTATCGCTCTTGACAACTGAAAAGTCAAAAATACCTCGTTCGCACCGAGACCGTGTACAAAATGGTTTAACCGAATATCTGAACCTTTGTCTTCCCATTCTTGATGATGTGGCCTTCATCCAAAATGCAATAATTCCACCTTATAGTGCTAAAGAATTCTATGTCGTTCCGCACGATGTCGTAGGACGCTATTATCAAGTTGGACTTCTTCGCTTTACTTCGAAGTCTGTTATCGATTTTACATATACGTTAGATTCAATATATAACATATGTACTAAATAAAGAAATACTGCAATTATGAAGTTGTGCTCACTTTAGCCTTTCCATCGGAGGTCCGGTATAATGAAGCGGAGTCAGTAATTTTTTGCCAACGAACTTCTCTACTTCGTAAACCCAGTGACCCGTGAGAGTTGGCGGACAGATGACCAAAGATGGCGATGGTAAACAGTCGACACTTTTGGACTTCTGCAAGTTAACAATTCAAAAGAATTTAGTGAAGCAAGAGGAAATCTTGATATACGTGTATTTTATCACTACATTGGAATAGAACCTTGTACTCCTGTTCTCGGTAGAAATGATCGCCAGCCAAGATGCATATAGACTGCAGTGTCTTGCCAAGTCCCATGTCATCGCAAAGAATGCCATGTAACTTGTAACGGTTCAAAAAGGCCAGCCAATTCACACCATCCTAAAACAAATGACAAGTTTGACAAAAATTGCAAGATCCACGCAAAACTCTTGAAACAACGTACAACAAACCTGTTGATACGACCGCAGTTCTGCGTTTATCTGAACCGGCACTGTATAATTTTCTAATCTCTTTGCATCAAACAGCTGCTCCAAGAATTTCCTCTCTTGATTCTTCCTGTCCACCATCTCCGGCTTCAGAGTAGGGGGATCTGGAATGCCACCCTTAAAAATATAAACTGTTGTAATCAATCCATTTCAATGCAAAGCAAGGAAAAATATAATTCCAGCAAAAATTCACCTCCAGAGGAACTAGCCGGATCATGGTGGCAAAACAATGAGTTGCCATCAGTCTTAACGGGACATTTGGATCACTCATGCATCCCATAACGGGAACCACAAGGAGCACAATGTAAGGCACAAGACCAAATCCTAACTGATCAATGATATCTAAAACACAATACAGTCAAGGTGATCAACACGTTAATTATACAGTGTGTCTACTTAACTTTAATTTCAAAATTCCAGCATTATCAAGGACATTTACTAATTTTTCCCAAGGCTAAATAAATACCTTTTCTGACACTGTCAGTTATTAATGTTGTTATAAAAACTGATAAACTTTCAAAAGAAATCCACTACATTTCCAGCATTTAAAGGGTAAAATAAAATCTCAATATAATTCCAGAATTTACAGGTTTTCCAGTTCAGTAGACACCGTGGTACATCAAATACCAAATAACATTAAGGATACTGGCAAGTGCCTCAATAGCTCCTATTCTTTTGGTGTCACAGTCCATGGCCCCAAGGAGAGGCAATACCCGATCAAGAACAACTGTCATCGTCTCAGCAGTTATCACCTGGCTCAGAGCTCCGAAGCAACGAGCCGCCACGTGCCGTACGATGGTGTACGGATGCTCCAAGCAGCAGCGGATGCGACCTAGTTGGTCTGCAAGCTGGACATGACAAAATACACAATTATTATCAACAAGTAATGAAAGTGTTGAGTAGCAAGTTGCCCTAGTCACTCTACCTGGCTGTGGAGATTAGGATGAAGTGCGGGACATACAACTTCCAGTATATGTAAGCAATGTGCCAACTCAATTGCAGCAGGGTCATTTGCTTTCATTGCATCTGCATCTGGAAGACAGAAATGAAGAAGGTATTCAGATGCACATACTGCAATCAATACACGATGTACCATTAAAGTTGAACAATCAGCAAAATTGCCAATCTTACCAAAACATTCCGGTTGCACATATTTCATCAGTGGCCCTAGCATAGTCTCCCAAAGGCTCGGTAACTTTCCGGGAAGATCAACTCCAAAGTAACGTGCAGACTCATTTAACACAATCTTCGCTCCACGATGCTGAATCTCATTCTGCCGAAGCCACTGTAGAAACCAATGATACATGAAAATATCACACGTAAAGGTTGTTAACACACGGACCTCACCTCATCATCCTGCATTGGATTCTCATCAGAGTTCACTTCCACTCCCCCCAATACCGTCCTGCTTTTTCCCAAAGTAGACGTGGACCTTCGTAATGTAATCCTTTCCGCGTGCTGAAATTCGGTTCAATTTAAATATTATGTACTGGAATTTTTTTTAGGGTAAAATGATTCTAACCTTTTGTAGGTTTACAAGAGTTTGGATGCCATTATAAGTATCTGTAGAACCTGCAACAGTTTCTCCATTGATCTTGATGTTGGAGCAAAGAAGGGAACATATGTTTTTGATGATCTTAGGGTTAGGTGGATTAACCCTTTCCAAGCATTGGTCCATCAGGTAAACTAAGTTCTTGGCTGAGCGTTCTTGCAACATCTCAACTTCCTCTTTTTTAATGGATTCCATCAGTGGTTTAATTACTGGGTTCAGTTTCTCTGGAAGGCATCGCAAAGCCACCACAGCTCCAGCTAAACTTGCTTGAACTCTGCACCATTAAAAAGTTATTAGAACTGCAATTATAAGTACTTGTTTGTCAAAGAAATTACAGGTGCACTTACACCATAGTGAGTATCAGCTGATCCTGGTTTGTCTGCGTGATCACTTGTACAACAGACTTCCTCCGTTCCTCTAAAGTCTAACCGCGTGTGATTCCTCATAATTAATCAAAATATCTTTATGCAGAGTGCAAGGAAAAAAGTAAATCTTACTTCTAATACTTTGGGTTTCAATTTGGTACCAGAAACAAGAGTTTGAAAGACAGTGGTAGTCAACGCAGTGGCTTGATCAAACGTCAGAACAGACCTGTTCAAATTTCAAGACAGTGATGTACTTCTTGTCAGTTTATCATCAAATGTAAATGAAGGATTTTACCCAGGATTGAACATACTATCAACGTTCAGTTTGTGATGTTGCAAGGATGAGATAAAATCTTTGCAGTCTTGTTGCATTCTCGTGAAAGATATTGCAATTTCATCGTAATAAACATTTTCTGTAAGACATTCCAGAATACGATTCTTGACGGCTTCAGGGTGTTCACATTTCTGAATTGTAAGAGATATTTTAGTAGGAGTTGACAGAGGACAGAGTCAATTAGTTAAGTTTAAAATAAAAGTAAATTACGTTATCAAACTTTGTCCACTCCTCTGTTATGAGTGCAATAGCCAATTTCTGCAGGGCTGATGCAGAGTTAAGATGAAAAAGAAGCAATCTTGCGTAGCAATTTACGGGGGATTCCACCCCTTCAGAGTACACCACACTGGGCATCGGCAACGTCACGTACCCCGAAAGCAATCCAAGAAATCTTTTTGGTATTTAAAAAAAATAACACACATAAGATATTTTCACAAAATGTTCAATAGAAATAATAAAGGGTGAAAAATATACCTAGCAGCCAGGCAACGAGCCCGATAAACAGCATTGTCTCTCTCCAATATCGTGCCGTTCAGTGCCTCGCATCCTCCAATGTAAAATTTCTCCGCAACCAAAGCCTTGGCAACGTATTCGGAGTTACTCGGGTTCCGGGTCCTCTGCTTTGAATTTTTCTCCTAATGAAAGAAATGAATAAAATAAATGTTTATCTGGAAACTGGTTTCCTGCATATCCAATGGGAAAATATAATGACACCCACATTCGTACGGTGCTTCGCTTCCAGGATGGCAGAATGCTCGAAAGGTAATTGCGCCGGCTGCATCATTAAGCACAACCATGAACTGAGACAAGGACATGCAGCATTCAAAATAGCCTCCAACGTGGCCACCTCCAGAAGTCGTTTCCAAACCTAATTGCAAAAAAAATCGTCAAAACAAATCCGTTTTGTATGGGACCATATCAGTAGTGAAATCACCTTGTAGCACAGTTCAAGAATGCTTGGCACATGCTCAAAGAGGCATCGTTGGTACATATGCCGGAGTGCGTCCTGCAAAATAGGAGCTAACCAAATGGCACCTTCCTAAAAAGAATACAAAGTTCACATGTTTTACATAGCCTTGTTTGTGTATGTATTCTTTCTTTGGTCAGACGTTTACCGAAGTGGTGCAACTGGGACTCATTAGTAAGGAAATGAAGGTCTGCAAGGTAGCTTTACGAACAGCTGATGAAGCATGATTCAAAAATGGCCACAGTCGCGGAACTAGCTCATCCATTGGCTGAGCATTGCTGCCAAAATATGAAAGTGTGGTTAAAATCAAGCATTTTGGGCAGTTCAGGGATGTGTATTGGTCCATTACAGTAGTACAATTGTACCTTTTTTGCACTGCTATTGCAGGGTTAGATAAGATGGACGCGAGTAAAGTCATGATGCAGTCGGTGGATGCGGTAAGATCATCAAGTTCCAACAAAGAGTCCCAAAGTGTAGCGATCAAGTTGGGAATCTGCAATCATGAAAATAAGAATGTTACTCGATCTTAAAACACGACTTAACAACAAATACCTAATTACCTCATCTGGCAGATTGGCAACCAGCGATTCCGAGATGGGGACAAGCGCCGAAGCTGCGGCCGCACTCACGTCATCCACGGGATCTCGAAGTCCCAGGAAGACCGGCGGAAATATCAACGGCAGCAGGTCCTTCGTCATGTCCTTTCTAACCGCCAACAGGTACTTGAGACCCAGCAGACCTCCGTGTCTGGCTTCCCATTCTTTTTGCTCGAGCATCTGCAGCAGAACCCTCATCATGCCGAACACACTCTTGGGGAATACCAGCAGATCGAGGACAACTCCAAGTCCTTGCGCACAAGTTTCTCGAACAGGTGCCACAACCTGAAAGCTCATCGTGATTGCGATATAACTGGCAAAATACATAAAGCAACACCGGGTTACGTAAAGTCTCTTACCTGATCGGAAACGAAGTCACCAAACCTATCGAGCGCAAGCACGCAGAGGAACCGCAGCGCAAGGTCTTCAAGCCAAGATTGGTTAGCATTCTCAAGCTGATTGGCCGGAGTGTCCAGAGTCTTTCCGGCTCCGGAGCCATGGATACGCACTATTTCTCGGAGGGCCGTGGCCGCTCCATGACGCGTTTCCCACAGGGGACTGAAAAGGTCTTGGCACAGCTGGTCACACATTGATTCCAATGGCCACTCGCCACTCTAGGTAATGGAAACAGTTATGAAGATTGTACAGATCTCAATGTTACGGTGTCCGTGTTGCACACTCACTTCATCTGGGGTTAGCGAGCTGCCCGCATCACTGACACTGTCCATGGATGCGTTGTCCTCCAAAGCTCTGTGATCGATTGTCATCGGTGTAAATCCCACGTTGCGTCTTTTCTTCATTTCGGGTTCTTCGGCTTCAGCTCTGCAAACGATATGAACAATGTGGCTTAATTACAATGTGATAAAAAATTGAATTGAAGCGCGGTGTAAAATAATCGGAACAAACCCATTGGAGGCATTGTTGATTGCATCTTGAACTTCCCTCGACTTCTGCTTGGCAACAAGCTTGGCTTTACGTTTGGCTCTATTCTTCTCCCTCGAGCTTAGATTTGGTTCAAGCTTGCTCATCTGATCGCGAACTATCTCCGCCACGGCCCTTCGATTGTCAACTTCTAGCCTCGCAGTACGTCCGTTGGGACCGCCCGGAGAGGCCGAACCTGCCATCAGGTCCTCGTTGCTAAAGATTTCACTTGTATCGAACCCAATCTTGGAAGCAGCCTCCAGACCAAGTCTGCGGTTGAGGACTTGACGTTGTCTCGCCAACCGTTCCTTAGAATCCATCCCTTACAAATGCAATTCAACGGATCATGACCGCATCACAATTTAAATAGTACACTGCTTTCTCTCACTTCATGGTTTAACCAAAGCACTTACCAGAGAGATCCTCGCCAAGCTCGTACTCCTTCCCCTCAGACCCCAACAAGCAAGCCCCATTTTCAAGAACTTTGCCAATGTCAAATTCGTCTAATTTCATCTGGCCTGCACGCGAGATGTCATCGTTTCCTCCTTCTAAATTGCAAAGTGTAATCATTCAAATAAGGATTTTAGTTTACATATACAGTAAACGCGCTAAAATCTACAAGTGTTAACAATCTAAAAAGTCAATTTTAATCGTTATGGACAAGGAATTAAGTTTACACACATCTTCAGATGACATGAAATGTTGAGGAAAAGTGATACGACAATGTTGTGATGTCTAAGCTGTGAATGTTGAACTTCCATCTTAAGTGCTACTTATGAATATGCAATCTCAAGTTCATAGCCCACATTACTGAAATGTTAAATAACTTTATGATGACCTTTGAAATTAAAACAAAGGTTCATATACATAATAATGTCCATCGATTTCTCTTACTTTTCATTGTATTGGGTTAAATTTCTCATTTGATGTGTACAGAAACCATTCCATACGTACCAAGGAAGAATATGGAAACCTACCACTTTTGACAATAGTTCCTGCAGGATTCCACTTTGGCACATTTTTCACCACTGCCTCCACGGCCTGTCCGGCAGCTATGCGGGTGTCCCACGAACTGCTCCGCAGGTACACCAGAAGCTATGTTATAAAATGGAGAAATACAGAGATGAGATGATGAAGTAGGTACAAAAAATAAAAATATAAAATGTGTTATGTATCACTTTATCAAGTAGATTGTCCAATTCATGGGGGTGAAGTTTCTGCACTTCTCCCAGCTGCAGAGCAGCAGCTTTTCTGGTAAGTGGCGAGGAACCAGTGTCCAGCAGCACAAAAAGTCGATCCAATCTGGGAATTTGAAGAACACACAGAAATTATAAGCAATTATTACAATAATATACACAATTCCCTAGTTTCTAAACATACTTAATGAACGTCCCTCAGGATACTAAATAAATCGCTGAAGCGTGAGACAAAACTTTTACCTTTCCACCTGCAGCTTGAATAATAATAGTTTTTAGGGTCATCGACTTTCACATGCATCGAAATTTCTCTTAAGGAACATCAAATGAAAAAATGAAAATCATCTTCTCAACATTCATTTTTTCTTCTGGCCAGGGAAAAAAATTTAAATATGCATCATGGAAACTTGAAACTGCAACTATCTTTTGAAAGCAAAGTTATAAATGGTTTATATTAGGGTATTGTAGTTAATATTGTACTTGTATAAGCAAGGAAATCCGTCAAACCTGTTGCCAATTCAAAATAGGAAATATCAAATAGAGAAATGTGTGTAAAACCAGTAAAACGCGAGCTGGTAAAACCAAGAGTGTATATGACAGAATAGATAGGGTATTGTATACTAACAGCTGACAAAAATCTGCAAGTATAGTACATACAACAAGAAGAAAAAAAAAACAGACACCAATGTGGATTATTTTCTCGCAGAAACACATGAAATAACAAAAAAAAACTCATTACTTTCCATGACTAACAACATGTTTTGCAGTCACATACCGTGATATTGTTATTTCTTCGCTCTGTTTATAAACGATTTATAAAAACACATGTTTTCATCATTATTTTTCTACATTGCAACTACCATTTGCAACAATTTGTACACAAATTTGCACAAAAATAATAATGAAACATGTGGTTTTTCAAACATCTGAACAAGATCTGATTATGCACGTAGTTGTGAACATCGGCCACCAGGAGGGCGCCACTAAACGGCAAAAGTGGTTCAATCAAAAATAAAACTTTAAAAATTCGTAAAACAAGAGTTCGTAAACCGGGGGAACGAATATTGCGTGATGAATGGGATTGGGATTGGCCCAGCCCGGCTTCACTGTAATAAACTTGCATAAACTGCCCTCAATAACGCAAATACCGGAAACGAAATGACCCAAATGTTTCAGTCGCCGAAAAATAGAGATCACATTTTAATTAATGACACTAGATCAAACGAAAACCAGTCACCACATCCAATCAAAACTTATTATTATCGCCCAATAGTTTATAACTGGACGACAACACTTTTCCAACAATTAACATTCTATAATCTATATCACCAGCGAAGCCCCGCCCTAATCACGCGCAGCGCACAAAAACAACCGACATCATTGGTAAATAGAAACTGGCAACTGCGCATTTTCAAGTGAAATGCTTGCTAGGTGAACGAAAGGCGTGGTTTTACCGTGCACCTAGCGTTACAACTGGTTTGGCATCAGTCTAAACCGAATTTATTCGCATTAATTTCCTGCATTAACTGACAATTATACTCCATACATATATGTACGCTGCCTACTCCACTATATTACTTACAAAATATATTTAAATTGTGACAGACAAATAATTGGACGGATCGAATAATGGACAGAAAGGCTTGATTGTCGGAGGATGAAGAGAAAAAGTCTATTTGTTATCAGAAATCATTGCAGATCTTTCACATACCTGGATGTCATCGTTCCAACGCAAGGGATTTAATCCTCTTTTAATCCGACGTAAAATTGCAGAAAATTCGCGGTTGAAAGGTCATAGACAATGAAGTACGAGTTGAAAGCTTGCTATTTTCTGCGAAATTTAGGCGGAATAACCAAAATGATGACTTATCCAGTATCTCTGATAGTGAATATATCGTTTTGGTACGTTATTTGCACATATTTCAAAGTCTTGATGCAAAATTTAGGCTGAGGTGCGCTACTTATCCGCCTGCAATTTATACTGACAGCCATGTTGGTAGCCGTTGCGCTTATATATGAAAGAACTCCTCTGATTGGCTGATACCGTCTCCCTATCAAAACGTCATAAACAATCAATAATGTATACGAGAGCGATTAATTATTTCTCATAGTTTATCTACTGGTATTAGTACATTAATGCCGACATTTATAAAGTGTTTGAATAAAAGTGTAGAACTCTTCCGAAAGCCGCCGAACAGTTGCTTCTTCTGACGTCATAATCGACCGACAACCAATCAGCTCCAACCCCGTGCATATAAATACGTATCGGTGACGTATCGGTATTGTATTGTAAAGGACTGATACAGTGCAATCGGTATCGGATTGATCCAAGGTATATAAAAATAGGTTAGGTTAGGTAGCGCCAAGCGCTGTTTTCGCTGCAAAGGAATGGTAACGTCACT
>JAQFZQ010000689.1:0-28023 GCA_034696005.1 Glomeris marginata | reverse complement strand
CAATGCAACATTCTACTTTACTTTACCTTACTTTACTTTACTTCTACTGCAGTGTGAACACTAGTGTGAACCTAGCTGAAAAGTGTTTACTTTTTCTAGGTATATTTACAGATATACTGCCTTTTTTTTAACTTCGACATAAATGCGCTATAAATATCTACGATTTGAACCGTTCATAGAGATAAAGCTATGTATATAACCATGGTATAACGAATATAGGGAATATAGGGTTTTATTTAAATATTCGCATGAAACTGTCTGGAGAATGAGAAAACCTAGAGTTCCAGAATATCCGTGAATTCTAAATTAAGCTTATTTTCACCCAGATTTTCTTTTTGAGAATCGCACAAAAGGGGGAAATTTATATATGGGCGTCTCCCTAATGTTATTCGTTACAACATCCTATTAAAATAAACATTACTGATTCATTTGATTAACTCCAAGCGCTCCAAGTGAAGTTTGAAAAACGTTCCATTTTTTAAAAATTTAAAAACGTTCCATTTCTAACGGTCGTTTTGTGAAAATTGCGCAGTTCGCTATCGTTGGACACCCGATTTTCATAAGCAATTAAGTCTTCCTGTTAAATATTTAGCGGAAATCCGTTTATAGATTATATAGTAAGATATTTCACATTACCTGGTTGATCATGGTAAATCCGAATATTAGAAGTGATGAGAGAAATAGAAGCTGGACTGCAGTGGAGAGCGTGTTGTGCAGGGCTGCCTTTTATCGATTGCTGTGATGTCAGAAAATGAAGGTTCTAGTCACACGATGCCGATAAAAATATACAGGATGGGTGCGCTGATATTTATGCAACTTTCTCGAATGTGACTTCGGAAAACAGATTTGAAATTTCCTGGTAGGTGATAGGCGTTTCGCGGACAGTTATTTGCTATGGTGCTCTGCCAAGGCTAATTACGTCACGCGGATTTCCACAAAGTACAACTTGTTGTTGAACTTTTATGCCAATTTAAATATAAAAGATTTATGGGTAGACGAGAGTCGCACTATATTATTTTATTATCTTTTTATTTTGATATTGCTGACGCGTCACTTTTTCCACCTAGATAAAAAAAAGCTTCCCAGAAATCCTCTCAGATTAGGATGTTTGTAACCTTCATGAAAATATAGGTGACTGTTCGAAATCTTGTGTTCAAAGTACGAACGGGTAAAACCTTCAGGCGTTATTATAGTTGGTTATCAACTGGAGAATATAACCCTGGGAATCCTGCGCGTATTGTATTTACACACCTTGAGGTTAAAAAGTGCAAAACAATGAATGATGCTTTTACTTTAAACATGTATAATTCCTATTGTGTCAAAGCACAATGGAGTTCTGCATTTGTAGTAAATCGCTGCATTTAGAATTCAGTATGAATTTCATAACTTGCGTACAACTTTTGAAAAGTAATTAAGTTTGTTTTCAAGTTTATATAGGACAAACAAAATTGTAGTTTCAATAATTTACAAGTTTTCCAGTGTTTACATTCAAGGTAAAAACATAATGCTTTCCAATTAGTAAGCATACTGTGCGTTTCAAGAAAGATTGCGGTGGAGAGGGTGGCGGCGAGTGGCAGCGGGTCCACTGCAAGGTCTCGCTTGGAAACAGTATAGTAGTCAGGTCGGGGGCGGGACTCTCTCGTCAGCAATCTTTCGTGAAACGCCCAGTTGCTGTTGTTGCTGAGTGTTACCGGGGAGAGTGAAGCTGTTTATATATTGATGGGTTCTTATATCAGTGCGATTTAATTTTAGAAAAAGTTTGAACGAAATCTGATATGGTGTAATACATGGTTATCCTGGTCCGTTCATTCCGCATGGAATAACCCGGTAGCATTTGGAAGATAACTTTCTTGGGGACACAGTTCCATAAATAGTAGATATCCGTAATATAGATTCCCTGATTTTTGTGTAAAGATTAAATTCCCTGACTTTTCCCTCGTGTGCTTGTTCAATAGATATTTTCAACATAAAACAATATCAATTCATGTTTATTTACAGCAATTTTAAAATGCGCAGTGGTAACAAGATGAGTTGGCATAATAATCGGTATGTCTTTGACAGCGTAAAGTTGAATAAGAACAAGTCAATGTAGAAATGGCAGTTTTCACACCCTCATCGCTGGCCCGATGACACGCCCATTCAGACTTTCAGTTTCTAGTTGAACAACTAAATCTTCTAATTCTCTAATCTCGTTCTCGGAGCGTTCGTACTTGTGCATCACAAGTTTTCGGTAGAAGTGGGTGGCAAAGGCAACGAAGATGATGACTACAGGTATGAGCAGGATGGTCGCAGCGAGAGCCGCAGCAGTGCTGTGGTTGTAGAATTTCACCCTGAAAAGAAGCCAAATACTGTTGTCAAATACATATTTCATTTACAACGTTTCTGTTACTTTATATATAGTGTTATTAGAACAAGTGGACACGCTGTTACTTTAAATATCATAGTGTATTAGAACAGGTGGACATGCGTGCAAGAAGTTTTCATGCACAAAATCAAAAAGTGTTGACAGCATGCAGGAATCGGTACCATTTTACATATTATTCAGTACTCGTCTTTACAACTTACAGACAGTCCAAGTCCAGCAATGATTTAGGTGTGGAAATATCAAAAAGTACTTCTTACCGAATTTTTGCGGACAAGTATTTCCATGAAAACACATTCACCGTGAAATAATACATGCCAAATTCGCTTGTTTTCTCTAATTTCACACAGTGATTTTCATTGTATCTCGGAAGTTCAGAACAATTGGCATCTATTAATATATACTGATGAACCCACGTGATAACTTTTGCCGCTTGGTTGTGCCACTTCGAGAAAATCCGTGTCATTGCCTTATAAATTGAATAATGTATTGATTTGGACGTCCAAGACATCAAGTTGTCTAGTACTTGATCTTGGGAAAGATTTACACATGGACCACATTAATAAGAGATAAAATATATTGAAATAATACAACAAAATTTAGTCTTTTACGTGCATTTTGTATACGATAAAAGGCAAATGGGTTATACAGAAATGAGATTACCAACATATTAAAATTAGTGTATTATAAATCACAGTGCACAAATGTAAAGGCCCTGTCACATCAGTCTGGCTCAATGATGACCCCCATTCAGTCTTTCGGTATCTAGTTGAGCGACAACTTCTTCTAACTTCCTAATCTCGAACTCGGAGCATTCGTACTTCTGCATGACAAGTTTCCGATAAAAGTGTCTGGTGAAGGCTAGGAGGATGATGAGTACAGGGATGAGCAGGATGGTCGCAGCTATAGCTGCTTTAGGGTGGTTGTGAAATTTCACCCTACAAAACAGTTTGACTTATGTACAATGCATTTTAGGAATGTCCAATCTATTTTTACGGTTAAATGTGTTAGTGAAAGGCTTTTAAGCAGTGTCACATATACAGGGTGTTTTTGAACTCATGGTACAAACTCAAACTGGTGTTAGAGTGAAGTAAGGTACAAATTACTGTAAAAGTGGTAATTGGCGCGCGGCCAAATTTTCGCGGAATGAGCAATTGACACATTTCACGGTGCTTTTATTTACGCGGGCAATGGTGCATTTGTGTCCAAATTCCATTGACTTTTGACCTTTTTTAACTTTAGCAAGGTTTTAATTTTTGCAGAAGGTCAAAGGAGCGCGAAAATAAAGCCGCGCGAAACATTACCACTTTTACAGTATTCACCAATGAACCCAGGGTCCAAAGTTACAAGGAATAAGTGTTGGCAAAGAATGTTACAACAATGAAGTGTTTATTTACAATAAATGCTCAAAATTTCCATCATGTCTACCCCTGCCTGTGTTATGCCTGTTGAATCGTAATGTCCCACTTTCACAAAGTTGACAGCGTGGCACGCTGAAATGTCCTGTGGTTTGGCAACTGTCCGTTTGGATAGAGTTCTTCATACAATCTTTGTGCCAATCTGGCATTGCCATCAGCAAGCCCATAAATGAAATGCATTTCAGCCAGCTCTTGATGCGTGCATGATTCCATTTTCATGCCACAGCTCAATTAACCCATTACATTTGCCATTTAAATATCCTAAACATTCGGCCTTGTAACTGTTTAATAGTGACCTTTGGACCCTTGGTTCATTGGTGAATAATTTGTACCTTAATTCACTCCTACACCAGTTTGGGTTTGTACCACGAGTTCAAAAACACCCTGTATAGTAAGCAGGAAAAACCAATAAGTGCAGCTTGAGCTAGGCAGCAGTGGCATGCATTTGGACATTCATCTAACCGATGCAAAACCTAACTTGTAACTATGCGGTTAGTGGCTTTTGGTTAGCACTTGCAAAGCCATAGCACGGAAGCTATCTACAAGTTCCCTGAAAGTTTTCCATTCAGTACATCTTCCATTCATTCAAAGTGCTGAGGAACTTGTACGCATGACACCACTTTGAATGGTACACATGATGGAAGATTTTCCGGTATATTATGGATTCGGTTCCACCATGAGGAAATGAAGCCCGTGTGAGATGTATAGGTAAGTTAGTTATAGGATTAATAAGGTAAATATGTTTGATGGATGAGCGTGTGATTTGAGAAACGTGTTTACCAGCAAAGTATTGCTATTTCACAGAGAAACAGGAAAATGCCGAACACCGTGGAGAAGGCCCACGCCGTTTCGATGTAGTAGTGCATCTTTTCGTGTGGCGATTCCAGGACCGCGGCCACGTCCAGAGGAGATGCTCCGTTGGATATCGCTTCCACGTTGGGCAAGATGCACGTTGAGATCATAAGGGCCAGCATGTGAACAGCCACGAGTAAGGTGGTGCAGATCGCAAAGGCTATCAGGAGACCTTCGGGTACGGTCTTTTCACACTTCTCGTCCAGTTGCACCTCCACCATGGCCACCTTTGTCAAAATATTTGAACATACAAATGGTTATCAGATTATCAAGAATGGCCATTTACGCACATGCCATCGTGCAGAGGCTCCATTTAATCGGTCAAGCAAATAAGGTAAAGGTAGTATAGTACCACACTGATAGTGAACAAATAGTTTCGTGGAAAGTGGACATGTGCGTGTGTATGCTTTTATTTCCCAATATTAATTTCCTACTTTCAGGCAAACATCCTTGTTGGAATTAATATGGCAGTATAGTATAACAATTATATATTTCTACGGATGCAGCCCTGCATGCAGTTCTGATAAGTTTTTATTATTAATGGAGTGTTATTTCCCAAATAATAGTGAAAATATAGTAATTTTGTATGACATTATGTGTATATAGTAATTCAGTTCATTGTTTTTCGATGAAGTAAACATTGTGGAAAATATTATGGCCAGTTGATTGCACCTTGGTTGCACAAATTAGCAAATGAATCATCACGTACACAATATAGCACAACAGTTCATTGCAATTATGTGAACATTGCTTAATTACACATCTGGTACAAATAAGCAAATTTGCTGAGGGTCTCATGTGCAGCCCATATGCAATAGTTATATAGGTGGCACCACCGGAAATCGTCCTGCAACACCATCTGTTTACCAAAATTCATTCATTTATTAATGTACAGTGCATTTTGGCAGGAGTTTTGCTGCTTAATTGATACATATTAAATGTCAATTAACTTTTCATATTTTATATATTCACATAAGAACATATGCATGATCATGCGCAAACTCAAAACATTTTCCCAAGAGGAATATGCGAATGATGGCTCATTTGATTTCCTGCAGGTTTTACAATAGCTCATTGGTAAAAACCATGTTGTCCTTGAAGAGAACAGTACGTGTTCACTAAATTTGGATTATGGTGAAATTACAAGATGCAGCAACCGCTACTAGTTTACCGGAAGAATAGCAACCGCTACCGAAAACAAATGCTACGGTCCCCAACTTAATTAATGCAGTAAAAATTGTAGAGAACGGATAAAAACAATATATTATACGAATAACAATGGTTACCATAGCGAATCCTGCAAGCAAAGTGGACGTTTTGCTGGAAGCTTTCAATTTCGCTTTACTGAGGTGCAACTTCTTCCATGAGAGACTCATAGACGTTACCCTGTCCTGAGCGGACTCTGGCATTTTACTAAAGAGGGCACGTTGAAACCAGACCGGCAAACGAGAGTCGTTATCGCAGCTTCTCAAGAAATACTGCCCTTCCAAATTCATAGCCAATCGCAGCCACCAAGAGCCGCTTATCGCTGATTTTGACCCCGAGAAACGCCTCGACGTACGCAACTAATTCCAGTTGCTGTACCGTTGTCACCTCGCGCTCGAGGCTAGTTGTCATGAACGCCTGTGTTGCGAGGCTATATAGAATCACAATGCACACTTTTTGAACTATGTTATTCTGCACAATGTCTGACCCTTGGTCTGACATTGATTGTTATATTTAACATTTAACCTTTATAATATGCGATACAATTATTTTTGTGAATGAAATCTTTTAAACGATCTATACGATATTTGCTCTTTCGTAATAGTGCTCATGTGCCGATGTGTAGTACACGTTGCGCTCTCTGGTGGTGTCATATGAAACTAAACTCAAACAAACGGCAACCTTAGCTCAAGGAGATATCTGCAATGCAAAATGTATCTGAATATATGCAATATCCGAAAGACAATACGGGAGAATATGTTGGATTACACACGAAGATCATGTCCTTGGTACAGTACCGTATGTGTAGTACTGTAATTGTGTTTTATGTTTCGTGCATATCTTTATTGACGTAATTTTTGAACGCGCCCTGCGGGTGGCGTACGTGACGGTGTGACGTCACTTTCGGAACGCCCATCCTAAAGTGCACGCCCCTTCGCTGTAGGCTTCGGCTTCATGTTTTTAGCACACAACGAGGTAGTAAAAATGGCGGAGGCGAAGGTAGCCCCGATGACTTCCATCATCCGACCAGTGAGTGTTTCTTTGGCCGTGCGCTTTGCTAATCCGATCGTTATGCAGGATAATAACATTTGCGTCATGAATTTGCTGTATAATCGTTTATTTGCCGCTATGATGTTGTGTTTTTGCGATCGTTCGCATTGAACGCTCAGTGGTGGTGGCCATTGTCCCGTTTCCATCACTGCTGCTCTCCGATAAATTCGCATCCCCAAAAAACAGAATGGTTGTCATCCGTGAATTACTGCCATTTTAACTTGGTTTTTCCAATATCCTCCTTTGCGATCGACGAGCGTGATAAATGCCAGGCAAATCATGCAATTACTCTAGTTGCAAAAATTGTTAATCAATTGAATGTGTAATTGCCCTGAATTCCTCCAGAATATTCAATGGGAAATCGTATACATTGACATTTATAACATAATGAATCGAGTGCTTCAGTATCATTTTTGTCTGTAACGTTGTAAATTCGATATCGGTGACGTTTTTCTGAAGTGTCATTTTGTTTGTTGACATTGTTTATGTTTTATTGAACTGCATATTGTGAAAAAATAAGGGAACGTTTTAAATTGATATTAATGATTATTTATTTATTTGCAGAGACAGCGCGAAAGAAAACATTACACAGAAGACTGCATGAATGATGAAGAAATTGAGGGGAAAAGGATGTTTTCTGTGGAAGAAAAATTGGTGTCTGACAAATTCCAAGATTTATTTGTCAAGGAGATGACAGGGGAAGGTGTGTTATTTAATTTAATTTCACTGCATAATTGTATCCATGGTCAAGTTTTGCTATAGTCCCGAATTTGTACATATTTGATTAGTACGCAATGTAAAACTTTCGCCGTTTGTACAAGATTGTATTTATCTGTAACCCTTCTGCGACATGTGTGCTCATAATTTTATTATTACACATTTCTTTGTGCATTTATATACCAATGTTTCTGGCGAATATCACTTACAAAATTGACCATTGATGCAGTTAAAGTACTTGTAGTTTTAATATGACTTCATGATGATTTTCCTATATCAACAGAGCTTAATATGAAGCACATTCAAGAAAATGGTTTCACGTGCCCTGTTGTAATAAAAGATAAAACTGGACTGGGAATGAGGTTTGTGATTTGAAATTACGATAAGCTCATGATTATCTGAGGTTGTTTCGATTTAATTTGACTGCTGTGAAATGAGTCAGTTATTTAATGTAGATTCAGGCAGGAAAATGATAATAGATCTGTATTTCCAGATAATTGTGAATTTTTGCTGTAGAATGGCTAATTTGATAATTCAAATTTTTTATTCTTCAATTTTAGGCTTCCCAGTAAAAATTTCACCGTTAATGATGTGAGACAATGTGTTGGTATGTATATAAATATTTATGATATTTACAATTTTAGTTTACTGACATTTAATTATTTCTTGCAGGCAGCAGGAGGATGTTGGACGTCATGGATGTGACAACGCAGAAGGACATCGAGATGAGCATGAAGGACTGGGTTAAATACTACGAAAATCCCGCGAGAGAGAAGTTGTTGAACGTCATCAGCTTAGAATTCAGTCACACAAAACTGGAGAATTACGTCGAGTCACCGCGAGTGGTACGTTACGCAGCTCCCCATTGAATGTCTTCCATCGCTGACATCGTCAATAATTTATAATTCAAGGTACGAGACATAGATTGGGTAGACTGTGTCTGGCCAAGGCACTTGAAGCTGAGTCAAACAGAATCCACAAACATAATAGATGACATGAAATATCCTAAAGTACAAAAGTAAGGTCATTGACACCGTGATCACATCCATTATCGCTTGACGGTGTTCCAACTGTTATTTGTTCCCGTTTTCCAGGTATTGCTTGATGAGCGTGCGTGGATGTTACACCGACTTTCACATAGATTTCGGTGGCACGTCGGTGTGGTATCATATCTTGCACGGAAGAAAGGTTGGGTTTGTTTAACGGGACCGTCCCGAATAACGCTGTCGATACTCGTGTGGCCGACTACAGTTTTAAAGTGTCTTATTTTTCCGCAGGTGTTTTGGCTTATTCCCCCGTCGGAGAAAAATATTCAACTCTACGAGCAGTGGGTGCTGTCCGGCAAGCAAGGTGACGTCTTCTTCGGGGACACCGTCGAAGAGTGCGGCAGGATAGAACTCGAGGAAGGGTGGACGTTTTTCATTCCCACCGGTGAGTCGACCTTGCATCTCGATTTTTATGCGTATTTAGAAGCTGAAATTTGGGGGTTAACTTTGTGATCGCAGGCTGGATTCACGCCGTTTACACGCCGCGAGACTCGCTCGTGTTCGGAGGCAACTTCCTGCACAGTTTCGGTGTAGACAAGCAATTACGTATAGCCCAGGTGGAAGATGTAACTAGAGTAAGTTTGGTTGTAATTTTTGATAATGCAGTATTAGGTGTTTTAAACGGTTTTAATGTGAAATTTACTTTTGCAGGTGCCAAATAAATTCAGGTATCCTTTTTACACGGAGATCCTGTGGTACCTGCTGGAACGGTACGTCCACTGCTTGATGGGTAGCTCCCATCTGAAAAATCAAGACGATGGAGGAGGTGGGTGCCAGGAGAGCCCGTTGCACTCCAAGTCCTCCTCGAACTGGTCCACGAGCGGCGGTCAAGAAAGAGTGAAACCGGCGTCTGTGGCCGCTATTCAGGAAGGGGTGCCGGAGATTCTTGGACAAGAACAACAGCCCACCATGTTGTTGGCGAAAGGGGACCAAAGCAACATGCCCGATCGAGATTCCGAAGGCAAAGAGAACTGCTGGCAGCAATGGCAAGGTACCCCTGACGGTATCGCCGAAGACCCGGATGCGGCGGCGACCCAGAGTGGTCGTAATCCAAGGGCTGAAATTGTCAAGAAACCTCACGTTCATTTGACAAAGCTGGAAGTGAAAGGTCTGAAGGTAAATAACGTTGCTCCTGCAGGTTGTTATAAGTTAGAACATTTTCAGAAATGAAGATACGTGAATTCAATTTGATGATAAATTAATGCAATTTCTAGGCAATCATGCAATGGCTCAGTCAACTTCCTCCCCATAAGCGCAACGTGCCGGAGCTGTTGAAAGACCCCGAACGGCTTCTGATGGACGTGCAAATCGTTATAGACGAACATCTGAACGATGATCCCCAACTTGCAGCTACGGGCAAATATTTATTGGCTTGGCCCGATCTTCCCAAAAAGATCAAACCAAAGTCCCGTTCGGGAGGGTCTTCGAAGTCCAGCTCGAAAAGTGGATCGAACAAAGGAGACAAGAATGCAAACGGAGCCCGGCGTCGACGTACGCGTTGCAAGAAATGCGAGGCCTGCATGCGTGCGGACTGCGGAGAGTGCCATTTCTGCAAAGATATGAAGAAGTTCGGGGGACCTGGTCGCATGAAACAGTCTTGCATCAGCCGGCAGTGCATGGCGGTAGGATCACCGTATTTTCTTAGTGGTATCCTGCTGGTCGCGTAGCCACGTAACTATTTTTCGTTTCTTACAGCCCGTGCTCCCTCACACCGCGTGTTGCATGGTGTGCGGCAAAGACGGGTGGGAGAAAGCGGGAGCTGCCGAGGAGGAGGAAGCGAGCAGCCTGATGGAATGCAGCGTGTGTTGGGAGATTGTCCATCCCGATTGTCTCTGGCTGAGGATTTCGGTAGACCACAGCGATGGTGTTGTTAACGAAGACCTACCAAACAGTTGGGAGTGTCCCAAGTGTTGCCTTCATGGCAAAAACAGCCAGAACAAGGTACTGCACTCGACAAAAGTTGTCAACTATCTTGTGCAATTGATATTAATGGTACGTACGATTTTCCTTCCATCGCGAAGCAAATTCGTCCTCCTAAAAACGGACGCCATAAACCTGCGGAGTCGACAACCGGTGCCGTGGAGGATTGTCCTCGGGAAGGCTGGGAGGCCAGCGTAATGTCCGGTAGCGGGCCAATGTGGACGGCCAAGAGGGAGACCGTTGCCGCGTTAGACGAAAACCTCGTGGATAACTTTACCAAGAAGAAAGTTAAACTGGAATCCGACTCGCTCGTAGAAAGTCCTACTATGGCTTCCTTTGAAAGCATTGATCGCTTACAGGGAAGTGTTAAGGTGCGGTACCTGTAATGTGTACTGGGAATTTTGGGACGCAACCTCACGCGCGGTTACTTTTCCTCGCGTATCGTAGAAACACGTTCAGCCATCCGCTGACGAGGCTCGGCGAAAGAGGAGGACCAACTCGGACGCGTCTCCAGGAGGGAAGCAAAGGCGTCCGGAAGGTGAGGCACACATCAGGTCGTGCACCAGGTTACTGGAACCCGAAATATCATCTCTTGAGCCCTTTGTGAGAACTCCGAAGATCTTGCAGCCAGAATCGACGGGTGAGATTATGTAAAATTCGGCTTTAAAGGTGAACTGATAGGATTTTGTCAAGTCGCATGTCATTAAAACTGTTGAAATGAAACAAAACTATGAATTCCTGAGGGATGTTTAAGGGAATTATTGATGGCGTTGTTGACAATTTAAGTGAACTACCACCGGGACGTCGTAACAACTCTAAACTAGCTGAAGTTGTAGAATTAACATCTGTTCGATGCAGTGTCAGTTCACCTTTAAGAATTGTCAACTGTTTAGCAGAATTAAATGTAAATGTTATGTTTCCAGCTTCTTCTCCGAAAGATAAGAATATGAGACGTGCGAAACCGGTGGTGGAAAAGACATTGCTACCGTGCCAGGTGAAGGTACTGAAGTGCGACACCGTCGTTGGCGGCTCCCAGAGGCGACCGGGGCCAGGAAGCACGGGACCGAGCCCGAAGCGATCGACAAGGACCCCTGACGACCACGTAGCGGAAGAACCCGGTTCAACGCGCGAGAAGAGAATGCCGCTGTACGTGGTGCGTCCGGCTCCGGTCGCCGAATCTCTGAAGGATCGTACGAGACAGGGTCACCTGTCGGCCGGCAACTCGAACATGGCCCTCGACCGTGACGTGATGATGTGCGTGTTGCGGTTCCTGCAGCCGGAGGACCTCTGTAGGTGCATGCAGGTGTGCAAAGTGTGGAACGGCTGGTGTTTGGAGAAGCGGCTGTGGACGCGCTTGGATCTGACGCAGCGAAAGATCACGTCCCGCCATCTGATGGGAATCGTGAGACGCCAGCCGGCCTCGCTGTCTCTGGGCTGGACGAACATTTCGAAGAAGTTGCTGGCCTGGCTCGTTTCCAGGTTGCCGCAACTTTGCCGGTTGGACCTTAGCGGGTGCTCGTGGTCCGCCGCCATGGCTCTGAGGACGTGCAACTGCCCCACTTTGCAAGCCCTCGATCTAGGATGGACGGAAGGTCTGACGGATGGACACCTTAGAGAGTTACTAACCCCGCCTCCCGATTCCAGACCAGGCCTTTTGGAAAGCAAGAGCCGACTTCGCAATCTGGTCGAGCTACGTTTGGCGGGCTGCGAAGTGGGGGACGTATCGTTGCGGTACATCACGCAGCACCTCCGGACTCTGGCCAAACTGGACGTGAGCCATTGCATCAAGATGTCCGATGCTGGCGTGGCGCTATTGGCTGCCGTTGGTTCTCCTACCAGGGACTCGTTACAAGTTCTGGATATGTCCGGCTGCAAGCGGCTCACGGACACTTGCCTGGAGCACCTGAAGCGCTGCGAGAGGCTTTCGCGCATCGATCTCCGCCACTGTCCCGAGGTTAGCGTGGTGGCTTGCCGCAAGTACATAGGAAGTGCCAAGGAGATCCTCGTTATGGTCGAGGCTAAATTAATAGAGAAGGAACGTAATCACCGGTTGTAGATACGTTCACGCGTGATGAAATGTCGATGTGCAGCGTTCACTGTCTCGTTTAAAATGTATTATTCTACGTGAGAGTCGATTGTCTTCGGTGGTCTTATTTATAGGTTCTATTTTTTCCTCCGGCTTATTACACACAATGATAACGATATTGGATCTCTTTTTAGAGCTTTGCGTGACGAGTACATATAAGTGTAATTTCTTGCAATTTACATTACAAGGAACCATGTGTCGTACTAAGATGGCGTTTACGTAGATGGCATTGCACGCGGCTCTTGAATAAAACACTTGTTAAAACACGTAAATGTCACTGCAAATGAGTATTTTGGTGTGCTCTTAATTATCTTTGGGATGTGAAAAGCAAATATTAATTGAGAATTGAAACAAATAGCTGAAATTCTGCATTTTTTATAGTTTAAATTTATGGAATGTAGTCTTACGTGTGATGGAAAATAGGAAAATATGCAGAAATGAAAGTAGGGAAGCTTTTCAGTTTGAATAGCGTATTTTGTTAACTACAAGTCATTTTAAATTGAGCGATGAGGTGTCATAAGATTAAATTGCAGGGATCAGACCACACTGAACGAGCGCGGGATTGTGGCGCTGCCCCCAGAATCCACGTTTAACTTATCGATGTGGAAGAAAACGTAGCCTAGCGCCTAAAGACTCGTCACCAATGCGATTGTCGTCTGAAAAACTATGTCATTAACGCTTAAATTGACGTGAGAGTTTCTATAGTTCAATTATAAATCGAAGATGGCGGCGTACCAAACATTTCAGCAGGTAAAATTCAACGTTACGTAAAAATAGGCCTAAATAAAGTTCTCAAACATGTCGATTTCGTTTCAGGAGTATATGCAGATTCCTGTTATTACACGGGCTTATACAACCGCCTGCGTGATGACAACACTTGCTGTGGTTTGTTTTATGATGAAAAGGTCGAATAACAAATTTCGTTAACATTTGATATTATAATATTTAATATTACGTTTTTCATTTGACAGCAACTCGACGTCATTTCGGCGTTTCAATTATATTTTAATCCCAAGCTGATATTTCAACAATATCAAGTGAGTATTACCGTGGTATTACAGGTATTACATTTTACAGATATGTCCATGCAAGCTGAAAATATTGTTGTCATCCTTTTACGTTGCGCACAATGATGCGGTTCAGTTTATAATATCTTTCTTTTGTTATTTCAGGTATGGAGACTGGTGACGAATTTCCTATTTTTCGGCACAGTGAGCTTCAACTTCTTATTCAACATGATATTCACGTATCGTTACTGCAGGATGCTCGAAGAAGGCTCTTTTCGGGGTCGCACCGCGGACTTCCTGTTCATGTTCCTCTTTGGAGGCTTCTTTTTGGTTGTATCCTTTCAGGAAAATATATCTGCAAGTTTAAAAAGTGCACGTATAGCAACCCATTTTATTATTTTAATTATCGATATTATTTTTACCCGCGTAAAAATCATTCGCTGCGAACTCTTTAATCGCACCAGATATGTATAGAATGGAAACAATTTCGTTAACTTTGGTGATCACTGCACAGATCAGTGCCCTGTTTGTGAACTTACCTTTTCTCGGACATGCGTTCACCGTGATGCTCGTGTACGTGTGGAGTCGACGTAACCCATTCGTTCGCATCAACTTCTTCGGTTTGCTGAATTTCCAAGCTCCGTATCTGCCTTGGGCCCTTCTTGGCTTTTCGTTTCTACTTGGAAATGCATTAGTTGTGGATTTGATGGGTGTGTTACATGTTTACTTGCTGCGCGTACCAAGACTTTCATCTTAATGTATGTATTCCGTGTTCCCAGGAATTGCGGTAGGACACGTGTACTACTTTCTTGAAGATGTGTTTCCCAATAAGCCAGGTGGATTCCGAATACTGAAAACTCCAAGGATATTGTAAGATTTGTTTCCACCCCAATTACAAATTTCACACATTAATTACAACAATAAATATTAAATACCTATTCATTGTAGGACTTATTTACTGGATGCACCACCCGAAGATCCAAATTACAACCCTTTGCCGGAAAACAGGCCAGGAGGTTTCAATTGGGGTGGACAGAATGTTATGTGATGTTAATATGTTCGCTAGTATTTGAAAATTGTGGATGCACAGATGGTTATTCCACATTAAACTTTTTAATTGGTACATGTCCATGAAATACGTACATCGACATGCAATAAGCTTCACTAAGCAAAGTGCTTGGAACATATTGACCTAGTATAATTTTTGATAGTCTGTTATAAATCATGAAAAAATTATTACATACCACAATATGTTAATAAATTAATGTATAAAGCATCCCTGATGTGGGGGGTGTAACAATTTGTTTGCTTTTTTTATTTTATTTTATCTGAAATAATTCAATACAAGCAAGACCCACACCTGGAACTGCTGTTTGGAATATTTATGCAACGTATTTGTTGTACTTGATGTGGGGAGGAAGAAAGTTGGTTACAACAATACATAAAACGCAACATGATTAATGAATTGTCCCTCTGAAGTTGATACGGTAGTTCTGCATCGGTTCGCTAGATGGCGCCACGTTTAGTTTCCTAATTTCCAGAGAAACCAAGGTCATTTTCGTTAGGCCTACAGCAATGAGCATGGCCTTGCTCGCATGACGTCTTCGCCATGCCGATCCGCTTTTAAAAATATGGGTACGATGGGCGTGACAAAACTGACCTTGGACCACCCCATTCTGTTACAAAAAATTTGGGTGTCAGGTTTTAAAAAGTGGGAAACCAGCGCCACCTGTACGCGATCATAAGCGATGGTCTTTGTATTGTCTATAGCTATAAGCATAAGTTCTCATGGCGTACAGGTGGCGCTATTTCCCCGCGTATGATGATTTTGTCTTTCCACCCGAGTTTCCACCCCTCGCCCGTACAGATTGGAAACACCTTTTCATAACTCCACCCCTTGCTCCACCCCTTGCTCCACCCCTTGTCCTCCCGGCGAGCTGAAGGCGACCTGGTCGTCTCGAGACCTTGGTCTCGAGAGTAGTGCTACCCAAGATGGCGGCACACTGTGGTTTCGCTGGTATGTGGATGCGCTAGGTTGCGATTGATGCATGTTGGTCGGGATGCAGTCGGTGTTGGTGTACGGACGGCTGCTAACGAGGGCATTGGTCAGCGGGGTGTACAACAACTATTCCGGCTCCAACGACGTCCCTTTGCCATTCAGGAAAGGACAACGTGATAACCTCGAACCCAGGCTGTTGACTGCCTGGTCCGGATTCCCCAAAGATTTCTCGAAAAACGCTGTTATACGCAAAGGACAGTTCGGCGACGATGCGTTCTTCGTCGCCAGACAGCAAACAGTAGACGTTTTAGGTAATATGTTTCATCTTTGCACACGTTTACGTTTCAGTGTTCAGGGAATTTCGAGCCGCCTTGGTGCGATTGGCTCGAAATAGCGCCATTGGCCAGCCACATGATGCGGATATTTTTTCTCTCATGTTTTTTTCCCCAAAAATGTTACGATGCTAAAATCAAAAATGGCCGATGTTGGACATTTAATAGTTTAGCGCAAATTTTAAATCATTTATGATGCAATATCGTAAATCTGTGTGAAATAAGCAGTTGCTGTAAGTAACTTGGAAAAATTATGAGGAAAGTAATGCAATTATAATTATTTCTTGGAAATTAGCCAAGAAAGTCATATATGTATTACCACGAAAAGTAATTTATTTTAATTTGATGCTTATTTGTATTCATATTAATGATATTAATCATGTAATTCGCTTACAATTAATGTTTTCACAGAGCACTTTCACTAACTTAATTCTCTCTTATTTACAGTGTTCTTTGCAAAATGATAAAACTACTTCATCACTTGCAACATTGAATAATGAATGCGAATTCAAACTATATTAATTATTGATTTATTTCCTTTACAGAATTCAGCTGTTTGATATAGTAACATTTTTCTCAAGAGCCACAATGTAGTTTGCATGGCGTCTTCAATTTCTACATCTTACATCATTATATGTGATTCATATAGCGTAATTGTTTGGTAAATTCCTAGAAGACAATACTTTATTACAGGAATCCACAAACCTCGATTTTTCCAGTGCTACCAGGGAGTAAAATTATTTCAGATTACAATTACCGTGCTAGAAATTCTGTATATCTTTATTTGCAGAGTGAAACAAGTTGAATCACCGTGTTGACCCGACATACATTTCGATGTTGTCACATGAATTACGAATATATGGTAGTTTGATCGGCCTGTAAGAAAATATAGGGAAGACTTTGTTGGAAGAACAGTGCAAGTCTCGTGCTAGAATGACCTTTTGCTTTTTGCTGATAGAGCTTTTATTTAGATGGCATGCTTGCCATCCCTGCCAAGTGACGGATATAGAAACAAACTGATATTGCGGATGCCGATATATCTGAATGACAAGTTTGTTAGCGGCTCATCTTCACCGGTTCATTAACCCATCTTTGTATAGTGCTTTGGCTATCGCAATCAATTGGATATTGAACCGTGTTGTTTTAAACAGTGTCATTCTGTGCTCTCATTTGTCTCTAAATGTTTATTCTAGTAGGGGGAATTGGATTACAGGGTGCCCACTGTCATGGCATTTTTAAATTGGTCATGGTCATGGGAAAGCATGGAAAATTGTATTACAATAAATATTGTCAATTTGTTCAAATCAATATTTTGTTAAACTTTGCACTAAATTATACCAAGAGTGATGAAGAATGAAGGTCATGGAAATCCTGGAAAAGTCATGCATGAGATTACTGTTGCCACATGATGATTCCAAATGTGGCATATGTGTGCTACATGCATGTTTGTCTATTTTGTTCCCCAAACACAAATACCTAAACTACTTTCAGTTTTTTGGGGAAAGTTATTTGAGGCAGGGAAATGTGGTTTTCAACAGCTGCCAACTTACACACATGATGTACTACATTTTGTTTTATTAGAGAACTTCAGCTGTCATTGATCCAATATAATGAACTTGGAAATGAACATTTCTCAAAGACTTCAACTTCAGCACTGTTTTTCCACAATGAATTTCCCGTTTTGGAAAGTATTACAGGAGTATATGACGTCATGTTTTCCGTATTTCCATCCGTGCACAGCTGTCTGCTACTGTGGTCTGCTTGTTGTTCCTTTCTGACATGGCATTGTTTGTTATTTTTACAGAACTCGTGAGTGATGTGGAAAAATGGATGCCAGCAACAAGCTGTAATTAAGTGCTGCTTTTTCAAGATTTTAAATCTACCTGTTTTTCTTTTTTTAGTTTCCCTCTTTTTAAACTGGATCCTGTGACAAGGAAATTTCCCACGTTTATAGCATTTATATTAACCCCTAGTTTGGCAGCTGCTCAAGACTCTTGTAAGATTGTAGCTGATGCAGTGTATATTTAGTTGGAAGCACAACAGTAAATTGAAGAATAACACATGGTGTGCTGATGTATATAACTGCTGTTGCACGCACAACAAGAAAAAGACCAGAAAATTTTTGAATTCTCCAATTATGAAATGTTATATTCACCCGGAGATTAATGGATCCATTGTCAATTATGGTTATAAACTTCCAGGTGTAGCCGATGGTGTCGGAGGATGGCGAACTTACGGCATAGATCCATCTCTGTTCTCCACGTCCCTGATGCAAGCCAGCGAAAGGCTTGTCGCTTGCGGCCGGTTCGACCCACGGGCACCCGGAGGTCTCATCGCCAAGAGCTATTACGAGCTGCTCGAGTGTAAGGAACAGATAGTAGGTTGGTACATTAGATGGTTTGAATGTATAACGTGAGTTAACATGTAATTGATATCATGGATTTGGTCTCCAGGAAGCAGCACGGCTTGCGTCGTGCTCTTGAATCGCGACGACCGCAAAGTGTATACGGCCAACATCGGGGACAGTGGCTTCTTGATAGTTCGCCAAGGAAAGGTGGTGCACCGGTCCGAAGAGCAGCAACATTATTTCAACACCCCTTTCCAACTTTCTCTAGCCCCACCTGGTCAAAACGGCCTCGTCCTAAGCGACAGGTAAATAATTTAGAAGGGAAATCGTATGAGCAAATTGTACAACTTGGATCTCACGCAGCCCCGAATCTGCGGACACGTCGCAGTTCCCCGTCAAGAATGGAGATGTGATCCTGATAGGAACCGACGGGCTTTTTGACAACATGCCGGATTATATGATCGTAGCGGAACTGGCCAAACTAAAGGTGATATATACCTTGCCGGGATTATCATTCTCGGAAGAAATTGTCATTTAGAACTTGATGTCTACTGAACTGGAAATCCTGGGATTATATTTTACCCTGGAAATGTATTTGAATTATTTCTTAAATCACGTGACCCAGAAGATGACATGCATGTGTCTAAACATATTAATCCATTAATTAATATCTCATTTCTACGAGTTAAGGAATTTATTTGTTTCACTGCTGGACATTTTATCATTTTGTTAGACATTTGTAATTTTTGCAAGAATTAAACTCCGCATATTCATCAGTTTGCATACAGAATTAATTGAGTTTTGCTATATGTAACCATCAGTTGCTTTATTATTCAAGCATAACATTAGTAACTCACATTTCCAGTAAAGTTATTTATTTTATCTTGGAGGAAATGAGTAAATGTCATTGGCAATCATGGAAATATACAAGAATTTTGAAATTAAAGTTCAATAGATTCTTGTGTGGAAGCTTATTACATTTGTCTCCGTGTCCATTGCAGGACAACAACATTGAAAATATGCAGAAGACAGCCAATTCTCTAGCCTTGCAAGCGAGGCGATTGGCTTTCGATGCGAACTACATGTCTCCGTTCGCCGTCAGAGCTCACGAGAACGGTATCGACGCAATAGGCGAGTATAATTACTATTTCATCGTGTTTTTCCCTGATAACAGTGTATAAAGTCAAGTGTTGAACAGGTGGGAAGCCGGACGATATTACGGTGTTGCTGGCGACGGTGGAGATGTGATGAGCGGCTATTCAGGTTTTATCTGCGAATGAAATCTCGTGTAAATAATAATGGGTAGGCTCCCCGGAGAACGGAGAGCAGAATCCTGCTACATTTTATTTTTGTTTTTCTACGGAGAAAATGTCGCCAACACGTGCAGGTGCACAACGAGGTGTTTTATAGCGTAGTCAGCGTTACGTATAGTATTACTTTGCCGTGTTGAGTGCGAAGCTTGCGCTACGCGAATGACGTTTTCGTCTTTTCCGGCTCGTTTAACGATAAGAGTGAGAAGTATATGTGAAGGGTTGCTCAACGGTATGATATGGCCACAAGAAATAAAAGAGAGCACATTTCTAGATTTTTCATTATCCGGTTTACTGAATATATAACAAAGGATTCATTCGTCTTCGGGGTCCTCGTCGGTGTCGTAGACTAATATTTTGCGAGCTTCCATGCCAAATGCAGGATTTTGGTTTCCGAGGAACAGCGACTTGAACTGAAAAACCAGTATACTTTAATACTCCGGGTATATAAGTAAGCAGCAAGCAAGCGTAATTACTCTTTTAACTGTAGGCGGTTCGGATTCCGTTGCATTGTTTGCATCATCTCTTGATGTTCTCGGAGTTGCGGTTCCAACTGGATTGTTGCCTTTCCATCCGGAACCTGAAGAACAGGAGAGAACATTTAAAAAATTGTACGTAACATTGTAATATTTCAATTACTATTTCCCAAAACGCGTACATTGCGCTTGCGGCTCAATCTCCGCGTTGACACTCTGTTGAAAACTGCCATTTTTACTCGTATCGAAAGTTCTCCTTTAATATAAAAAAAAGTAATTCAGTTTTTTGAAACACTTATATTAATACAGCTTTATTTTTCCTCACGTTAGTGGCTGTTTCTGCTTACTCGTGCCGGTTCGCACCGCACCGGTGTTCCTCGTGTTGGCTGGAACGGCTTCGGGTTCAGCGTTATTTACATCTCCAATCGTGGCCAAGACGAAAGTGACTTTGAACATCGAAGGAGAATGAATGGTGAATATAATAGGTCTGTATGTTTGAAAGATTTCTTATCAATGTCTACTTCTAAACAGTGCAGACTCATTTTGGAAAAGTTACGCGTATTCTCTCACTTGCCGCCATGATCGAAGCTTATCGCGACCGACTGCTGTAACATTTCGGTGAATGTCAGAAGTGCCTGCAATCGGAAGAGAGTTTAAATGCACATTTCTCAATGAAGCAATTGGCAAACAACAAACCTTTATTTCTTTGAGACAAAATGTGATGCCGGTGTCATTGGTTACCGTGTATTCATCAAATTCTTCCGCCTGCAAAGGGTAGTGGGAATATATTTCAGCGTTTGTATCTGGAAAATGGCAAATTGTAATCATTTCTAGATTCTTACACTGAATAATTCGAGTTGCTGCTATTGGGTGATCACCTGTAGGTCCATCTGTGTAACTTTTTAATTCCACCTGTTTTTTATTCACAACCATTGTGATTTCTTCCTGCGTAGAGTGGAAATTGCTGAAGGCATCTGCCAGTAATCTATAAGCATAAACTCAGAAATCTATACACAATTTCATAGATGATTTTACAAATCTTACAGGAAATACAAGGATTACTTTGTGTTCGCTATTAGATTATTTTGGCAGTTTTCAGGACGGTACGCGGCTTGTAAGCTCTCACTTTCCAAAAAGGGAATGGTAAATGTCTTCAAGACTCCTGGGGGAAAAAATGAGGTGGTCAAATACTACATTGGCAAGTTCTAAATATTGGCAAACACTGGCATGTAATAACTATAAATACCATGGCGACAATCTAGTTGAAACACGACTCGAGGATTTGTATCATCTATTTGGACAGAGCACTTGTCAACTAATTTGTCGATATTGGGCAAGGATTTGAAAATTGAGACGCATGGCTGAGTGATAACAAAGAAATTCACAATAATGAGAAGCAAAATTTGGCAAAGTCGAATCTCGATTTCTTGCCAAAATTAATTACAGATAATTATAGGCACGTGTACCATTAATTCACGATTCATATGGCAATCGAGAGTCGACGAAATAATGCAGTAATAATATTTATATATACTTGTATATCAATTTTGCATTTTATTTTAGAAACTTCTTCATCTTCATCATCATCTATACTGTTGATTTGGAAATCAAAAGATGAGAAAAACGCTACGTCGAATGCGAACGACATGTAAGCAGATCTGGAAGAATTGACCACACTTAATGTCATCTGAAAATAAACAAATTATTATTTAAACTTTTATAATAATAATTCCAAAAATAATTCCGCATACCCCCGTTTTCGTATCGCATTCGATGTACAATTCATCCCCCATTTTGGCCAGCGAATGAACCGATTTTCCGAAAACTATCAAAAACACGTGAAATAACAGTTACGAAACGAGCTTTCAACTTGTAAACCAATTCTCACTACAAAATACCTCGGATATTCGTCCCAAATATTGAACATTTCATCCCGTGCTTTTCCGAAATTCGTAAACGGCGTTCTATTTAGTTGCCCAACTGGCAACCAGGTGGCGCTCGTAAACAGTTAGCCGAGTGTGAAAGGGAAGTGCGTTTTCTGCGTTTGGAAGGCGTTTAACTTCTTCCGCCGTCATATGATGTCTTGTTATATTTAAATTTGATTACGGGCGTTTGTATTTTGCAAATAACGTCAGATTACATAGAAATCGAAGGAACGGGGACATTGTGACATTTATTTATCCTCCAAAGGTCGAATATATTCATCGGATTAGCGAGAATGGTGAGTAGTTAGGCCTAAGTTTTGAATTTGTGACCAGAAATTCGTTTATAAATTTAATTATGTCAGTCGGATTACGACGGCATGCCTGTGTTCGTACGAGTTATTACAATCGTGGTTTGTTTTCAAATGTTTCAGTTGGTTTTGGTGCTGGGCGATTTGCACATTCCGCATAGATGTCACGGGTTGCCATCGAAATTCAAGAAGTTGCTGGTACCAGGACGCATCCAACACATCCTTTGCACGGGCAATTTATGTACTAAGGAGTCGTATGATTACTTGAAGACTTTGGCCAGCGATGTACACGTTGTTCGAGGCGATTTCGATGAAGTGAGTACCTACCGTGAAATAATTTTAATCAACGTGTTATAAAATTATTCCATGTTACAACAAATTTTTCACAATATATTTTCCAGATTCTGGCATATCCTGAGCAGAAAGTTGTGACAGTAGGTCAGTTCAGGATCGGATTGTGCCACGGTCATCAAGTGGTTCCATGGGGTGATCCAGAAAGTCTTTCGCTGGTTCAACGCCAGTTGGACGTGGACATCCTCATCTCTGGGCAGACACATAAATTCGAGGCTTATGAACATGGAAATAAGTTTTACATAAATCCCGGGTCTGCAACTGGTGCTTACAGTGCCCTAGAAAGGTGACTGGAAAGATAAAACTTCAAGCATGTCTAAATATATGCAGTTGTTTTTAATGACTAGTATGTATACTTGTAATATTACAGCTCCATCATTCCTTCGTTTGTGCTGATGGACATCCAATCGACCACTGTGGTCACTTACGTCTATCAACTTGTTGGCGACAAAGTCAAAGTCGAGAGAGTCGAGTATAAAAAGAGTTGAGGTGACAATTAGAAAGAATTAAGTTGCGTATAAATCCAGTGAAGGTCCAATCTTCCAGCGTGAATCTTGATGATATTGTTTAATAACCGAATAACCTTAATTACAGCTTATTTCAGTGAATATAAAAGAAATCATGGCAGTTGTGTTAAATTATGGTTTGTTATATTACCACTGTGCTTGCGCATTTATCAGAAATCATTACATTCGAGCCTTTGAGCAAGCTTCGAGACATGCAATTCAAAAGTCATGGAAGAAATTATTTAATAGGGTTAAGTTTTTAGTATATGTCTGAAAGCTGGGAAAATGCTGCTATACTTCTGTTCAAAATCAAAGACAAATATTAATTTCAAATTGCCCAGAAATAAAATGTACTTTAATTCTTTCAAATCCCGACAGATGGCGCTAGAGTTCACATTTCCCCTTCAGTTGCCGGGACTTCGTACATTACATACATCAGATGTTTCTCATTCATTAGTTAATTATAAAGAGAAGGGTATTTTTTGAGATAAGAATTATGAATTAAGTTCCAAAAAAATTGCAGGAATCCTAGAAACATTCAAAATGGTAATTTGACAGGCAAATGTAATGAATATATATGACCCTGTAAAGATTAATAAATGAATGAAACAGTCTTGTATTTTTTACGAGTTGAGAGACAGGAATGTTTGGAATTGTGGCTGGTATTTGCCAGACAGGATTATAAATTACGGAGTTGATTGGGAATATCGGACTGTTTCCAAACAATCGCCGAACAGCTGCAGGCTGCCGGTTATGTTTACTGTTGAAGGTCGATGGGGCGTGGCCAATTGGAAAATGAGTCACGTGATTCGTCGACCAACTGCTATAAATTCCCTTTCGAACCAAGCTACAATCCAATAATGATTTCGTTTTATTTTTACTTTCAAAATAAGAGATATTTTCCTTGCCAGGTTTTGTTGAAACACGTCAATATTGATTGATTCTTGTTCAACACGTCCCATTTTCCTAAGAAAACACAATTGGGAAGCTTGTTGCTTAATAACGTTGGGCAAAATTTTTTAATCCGATGTCATCTGGTTTCGACAGGAAAATATTTTGCGAAAGTGCGATATGAAAAGAAATGTGTTGCATTTATGCAAACGAGATCGAATCTCGCATCAGCCAATCAGCGCATTGTCATAGGCGACTGCTCCTCCCCGCCTCACGATTTGAAATGACATTCGAATCGTAACTGCCGTTTTTCGTGTTCGAAAATGGCGGCGCTCTCATATCGAACTGTGAAGTGAAACGAGGCAAGGACTCCTTGGTGAAAGAATGAGCCACATGGGACGAGTTTGGGACAGCTTCAGATGCGAATCGAGCAAATTAAAAGACGACACAAACGGGAATTTTTGTAAGTAAATCGAGATAAGACAAGATATAGGTGAAATCTACGACCAAATTTCTCCTTACATGTAAACATTTACAAGCCATTTGAAAGTTTTCCTTTCATCCCAAAGCAAATCATTCCCGGTTTGTGTTACTTTCTAGCAGTGGAGTGTGAAAAGTTTGGACAGGAGATAGTAACTGATGCGTTATATAATTTGTGAAGCGTGGATTTCACTTGATTACCTTGCTATTTTCCGAAACCGGATTTCGGCAATTTGCATGAAACTGATATGGAATTTAATTTATTGTGCAAGAATTTGATGTGACATGCTTCACCAAAGCAATGTGGATTTATTACTGAGTTTGAAGTTGTTTTATCCAATCCAAGATCCAATTAACTGGTTTAAATCAGTGTAACATGTACATTGGTAGTTATGCACTGCACCATGAAATTAATACATCCACCTATAATATTCTGTATATACTGTATTGACATTTGTGTTCTGGGAAAGGTAATAATTAGTTTGCATATCCGTATAAATCAATTCTAGATCAAAGTTTAATATAAGTTTTCTCTGCAAGCATTTAATGAATATGCTTCAATGAGATGAAAAAAGACCACTCAGATTGAGGGTAGGGTATATGACGTTGATGGATTACGTGTTATCAACATCGTTTAGACACGTTTTTGCTACTGAAGTCGCGGAATACGTGAATGGCAAATGCTAACTCGTACAACAAAGTAATTCCTGTAAATTAATCTGACCAACACACAGACATCTGCATGAAAGTAAATATGATTACTATTACGTTTTCCATCTCAAAAGCTGAACATTTATTCATTCTGAATATGTCAGGTCATCAAGTTCAGTGCGACCTTGTAAACAAAGGTATATACTTTAGTAGATGTAAGTTGACTGTATAGAGAACATCTCTATATAGGTAATAAAATGTACCTACTGTAAATAATACTTAGGTTGTTTATCGCGACCATTTGAAGGCAATGGTGGTGAAAGAGAACAAAAAAGTGGGCAACAGAGGGCAGGCCACCTGTGTTTGTTCGACTTTTGTTGCGATGGCGGCCAGATATGAGACTCGTTTGCTTCAAGTTGTTTGTTCTCCCTTTCTCTGGCATATAAGAAGAGAGAGATGCCAGATGTTGAATGATGTTGCGCACAAACCGCCATAGGAAAACGCGAATAGTTCGAACTAGAGACTAGAGACGATGATCGAGTAATAATAAAAAGCGGCGTTTGGAACGTCAGCGGCTCAGAGGTGGATCGCCTCTGCTTCCGAACGGACGCGTCTTGAACGCGGTCCGTAATAGATAAAGGGGAGTGCGCGTCGTTTATTTTTCTCTTTCTCTCTTTTTGTTATTATTGTTGGCGCAAGATTGGCGATTATTATACGGGGATTGACATTGATGACGCTTAATCGTCTGGCGGATTAGGGGAACAGCGGTAGTCGGTGAAGGGGTCGACGGTGGCGTGCGCCGTTTGTCTTTTTATTACGCCGTAAAACGACGGGTGTACCACCCGTGGGTGACGACGGTCGTGTCGGGGTGGTAACGGGTCACCTGCGACGAACGCTGGGCGCAACGACAGCTGATCCCACCGTGTTGAGACTTGAAAATTGTTAAATGCTGACAACTAAAATGGCGTGGCATTTTTCTGGCAATGTCTTTAGCGAAACTTGCCAACAAGGTTGTCAATTTGGGCAAGATGCGTGTCGCACATGTTAAACGCAAATGTTGACCGCATTCCTTGCCATGCAACTTGAACAAGTTTGACATTTATGTTCTTGTTATCAGAGTCTGCATGATGTGATCAAGTTTATAGTGGCAAAGGGTAAAAAGTGAGATATATATTAGTGCTGTATAACATACAGTATTAGTTTTATTTTTCGTGTAGTAACTGTATTAAGAGACCACCTGTGAACTTGGACCACTTTTTGTAATAAAAAGTTTAATACCCCTTACATAAATTTTCTTCTTTTGCGGTGCTGCACCAGTGCCGCAACAGGTCTGCACGTGAAACAATGGCACACCTGCGGCATGTCTGCTGCAAACCTGCAATATGCCTGCTGCATACTTTAAAGTATGTGGCAATTATAGTATGAAGTCTGTAGGAAGTCTGCAGTTTGTTGTGTACTTCAAGTATGCAGCAGGCATGTTGCAGACTTGCAGCAGCCATGTCTCATGTATGCCATTGTTTCATGCAGACCTGCAGCAGTTAACGAAAATTTCTGTAAGGGACTACTTATTTTCCGATCGGGGCGCCCCTGGTGGAGTCCGATAACACGGAGTGATTGCATGGAAGTGTGAGGTGATACCTATGCCAACTTTTCTGATATTTACATAGAGTTGACTTTTGAAGTACAATAGCATATTTATTACTGTATTTGAGGGGGGGTTACCTTAAAACACGGACAGAGGGAGTGTGAGAAGTAGGATAGGGTTTGGCAGGTGCGTAAATGAGGTGGGTGCATTTGACACGGTGATATACCCTCAGTTGAGTTACTCGAATTTCAGTCGATATTGGCGTTGAGAACCGCCCCTTTTCACTATTTAATTACGCACATGTGGCACGCAGAAATGCGTCACGCAACGGCTTTTACACACTGATACAGCTCGACGACAGACAACTCATTCCTGCCCAATCAATCCTCAAATTACAGCTGCCCATTTTTGTCCCCCAAACATGCCCTCCATCTTTCATGCAGGCATCATACATACATACATTCATTCAACAATGTCCTTTCCCATGCTTCTACTCAACCTCAATTTTCACTTGGCAAACTGTGTTTTTCAGGCGACAGATTATAATGGGGCCTCTAAACAGGAGTATAAAACAAAGATGCTACGTCGTTTAGTGTAGGATGTTAACAGCAGTTGGCGCCACCGTGCAATTCGGTCTACTCGTAATTATGAATGCAGGTCTTGCAGATCTATGCCCATTATTTTAGCTGAGAAAAAAACGAAATCAATGCTGCATGTTTAATTATATAACAGCTTGGGCTACTAACCTGATAATCCTGGTAAAGTCATGATTATTGAAAATGGTAATGAAGTTCATGGGAAAGCCATGATTTTTTAGGCATGGGCATGATTTTGAAGCAATTGAAAATAATTTTATAAGAAAGTGAAATATATTAGTCAATTTATATGATATGGCTCATTAAAGGATTTTTCTGCAAAATACATAAATGTATAATCATTGTTGTGCATGGATAACATAAATATTCACAGCATCCTAATCGCATAAACTGTTCATCGCAGAATATAATCTCCGTTGTTTGGATACGTGTCCCAAGTTATGAAAGTTATAAAAGGGAAATTTTCCCCAAATTAAATAAACAATCGTGGAAGTAGCGTTCAGAGGTGCTGTTACATATAGATTTTAGAGGGTGGTTTGAAGCTAGAACCGGTCCATCGGCGAGTTAGCATAGTGGGTAGTGTGTTGGACTGTAAATTAGTA
>JAQFZQ010000688.1:0-28028 GCA_034696005.1 Glomeris marginata | reverse complement strand
TTAATGTGGGTTAGGTTACGGTATCTAATATAAACTTAGTACCCAAAAAACTTAGTTTTTTACACGGCTTGTTTTTACAATTAGGATTTTGGTTGAATCGTTGAATGCAGCCAATGTGCCAAGTGCTTTTGCCAGACCATTTTGGTTACATGTAAATATATACTATACAATGAATGCTGTATTTTGAGCAGGATCAAGAAAATGTCGCAGCAAAAACATTTTCTTTCCGTGCTGACCAACTCGGGCAGCATTTACATGTGGGACGTGCTAACTTCCAAAGTGGTGATCAAAGTGAAGCCTGTCAAGGGCACAAGATGCACGTTTCACCTCAACGAGTCTTTCAATATGTTAGTTATTGGTTGCACTAATGGCAATGTCCACGTTTATTTGTAATACTAAAAGCATCTACTAATAACCGTGTACAATAAAGTGATTACGTTATTTGACTTGGTAATTTTGTCCAGCTGCATTTCAACAAAACCGTGTACAAAATTAAATGTTGGATCGCATGCATATGAACGCTTTTATAATTTCCAGCCAAATTTGTTTTAAATGAAAAGGTAATTTAAAAAAAATATGAAAACAAAACTGCAACAGAAAACTGAATTTGCAACAACTGCAATGAATCCTAAGAATTTAAACGTCAAAGTAGTTCGTTCTGCATTTTTCATACGTAACTGCGGCATTGTTTTTAGTCAGATCTTCATCGGCAAACTTTACAGAGAAATCAACGTTACTTATCAGTCTTCCAAAGTTACGTTTCTGAACAGGTAAGACATGGACTCCTTGTTATGTATTCGGCGTATTGATTCGCCCAGAAGAATGCTGATGTCCACAGTCTTGATCTTGTGGCACTGCATTTTCTGAATCTCGTGAGGAACGGTGTTCGTAACCACAACCTGAAACGGCAATTTTCTAATACCTTTAAAAACACATAACCTATAACAACTACCCGCCAACCTCATCTATGGGAGAACTGTCAATTAAGCGAGGTGCATCCGAGGACAGCAGACCGTGAGTGGCCAAAACGTAGATCTTGTACGCGCCACGTTCCTTGAGGACCTCGGCAGCAGCCACAAAAGACGCAACATCGTCCACCATGTCGTCCTGTGCGAAAACACTTGTACTTCACTTTCAAGAATGAATTTGGAAAGATCCAATCAAGCATATCTACTAACCACCATGATTGCGATTCTACCTCCCACGTCCCCAACCACGTTGATTGGTGGTTTTTCTTTGGCGGCGGAAACTAAAACAAAACTAATTTTAGTAAAACATATATTACAAAAAGTTCATACTACAAAGATGTTATACCTGGCATCGATTCCAAAGATGCATCCATGGTCCGAGACTTTGGAATCACGGGAGGAGAATTTCTTCCATCTACCATGTCCGATTCGGATTCCTTCTGTTCTCCGTGAATAACGGCAATTCCTTACGTAAAATACAACCAACAGCCATTATATATTTTGAAAAAACTTATTAAATAACCTTATACAACCTGAAGTTCAAAGGATCCATACCTAGCCTTAGACGTTCAGCGTAAGACGTTGCTTTCTTGGCCGAGCCGGGGTTTCTCGCAACTATGATAGCATTTCTGTAATCTGGAATCTGGCAAACAAATGTCAATCAAGATGGAAGATTGACATTCTACACCAAGGAGGCTATACACACACACACGATACTTACAGATTCTTGAATGTATTGAAGGAGGAATGGTGATGCCCGCAAGTTATCCACCGGCACCTCAAAAAACCCTTGGATCTCTTTCTGATGGATATCCATGGTGATTAAATGAGTTAAACCTTTTAATGATGGAAAAGGAAAGATTTCAGGGAGATTTTCCTATATGGAATGGTCATGCAAGAGACGTACCAGCCTTGCAAAGCATCTGTGCCAGCAACTTGGACACGATGCAACCCCTCTTGCGCATTTTGCTTTGCTTGCTGTATGGCAAATATGGGATCACTCCCACAATGCTTCTGGCACTTGAAGTTTTACATGCGTACGCCATTATCAGAAGTTCCATTATGTTGTTGTTCACATCCCTGTGTTATAAAATGTTATTACCAAATCACAATTAACGTTTGTTGGTATGTCTACTCATCGTGCAATGCTCACTTAGTGCCTGTCTGCAAAATATAAACGTCTTTTCCACGTACAGAATCACCAATTTCTACCACTGTCTCTGAAAATGTAAAACCTTTATTAGTCATCAACCCTAAACAATCCTGTTTTCTATATTATATTAATTTCAATAAATTGAGATTTGGGTTTCATAAATTAAAAATGTTGCATATATAATGTAAACTGCACATATGTAATGCACAAGCTGTTTATTTCATTATTTGTTTGTGAAACAGTGTTCAACATAGAATGAATAAATGTTTGTATATAAAAATTTGGAAAAACTAACATTTTGCGTTCAATCCAAGCAATCCAACTCAATGATCCAAGGTTCAATTACCAATACCTAATAATTTAAATATACGTACCCCTGTTGCTTTTATGGTAAACTGAACAATTTCCCAGCTTGATTCCCAAGCGGCTACAATGAACACAAAATAAAATCCAAAATGAACTGAAATAAATATTGATGGAACTTTGGTCGCCATATTTTCTCCCCAAGAAGCAACGGTCAATATTTTGACCTTCAGTTACCATTTATCGCACACACTGTTAACAATAACTCCAACGAGGAAATAACTCAATGAAAAAGCCTAATAACACACTATCTTTCTAATAAATTTAATAATTCATAGACAATGGTGTGCAGTAAAATCGAACGTGACGAAAAATTTGGTATACGGTCCAAACTGCAACTACGCAGTTCATTTGTAAACAATGAAAATAACTGACAACCACGTATTAAAGCTTGGAATATTGCAGTAACACAAAGGATTACCTGGCCATTAAGTTGGCCAACTCGGGATGCGAATTGCCAGCCAGCAAAATCATTTCTCCTGGAGCACCTTCCATTTTTGCGCTGCGCGGATGACGAAGTGCAACTGCGCAGGCGCAGTAATATCGATGTGTATCGATATTGACCCTCGTTGTTTGGTGCCGCGTTTTGTGCATATTTAAAAATGTATTGTTTTGTACCCGGTTTAGTAACAAATAATGTTTTTATACTATCAAAGAACGCATTCTTCGCAGAATTTGATCATTCAACCATATATTCAACATTCGAAAGTGTAATTTTAATGCAGACAATTAGTGAAGGCGGTATCGACTAGATGGCAGCACTTTCTGTTTACAACTAGTTCAGGACTTGCGTGCAACTTTCTTGCGAAGATGCAATTGTCCGCAATATTATTTAGCTCGCGTATGTCATAAAAGCCGCGTTCACGCAATATGATTGCATCGCGCTTTTACTCTGCAATAAAACATTGCGAACAGCGATATTATCTTGTGTCAACAGTCTTTGCGAAAATGTTAACATTCAAGGATGTTTTGTGCTTGCATTCGCTCAAATAACAATGCTATTTGTAATGAAATGTCTGATAAAATAGTAACTTTACTAATTGTATTATGTAGTTTACATTTTCTATTAATGAATTGCGCGAACGCTGATGATGAAGTGTTTTGTCAAAACCGCGCTGAATGGTCCGTACATAGGTTACTTGCTAAAACTGGGTTTCATAGGTGAGTTAATCCTTGACTGATCTATGCTAGAAAAGTCAGTGATCCAAAAATCCGCAATTCGAATATTGTTGCTCGCGGCACAGTTGCGCGCAACATTCATAAACTAGCCCTTGCTTTTCATGCGAGTGACGTCATCACTTGTTGCACTGCAAGAAATTGCGTGCAATAAACTTGCTTATGAATTTAAAATTTCAGAAGCCTCATCACAATCGTGCAATTTCAAGGCGAAATAAAGAGTGGAAGTAAGATTCTCATAGAAGAAACTCTTCCAGATGGAATTTACCTAGACCCATTTGATACGGAATTAAAACAATCAAAAGAATTCAAAGTATTTTGAATAATGCATCACAATTAAATATTATACAGTCATTACAAAATAGATTTTACGATTTGGTCTCAGGTCCATTTGACTCACCCAGTTGATGTAGAGAAGCCAGCTTACTTGTCAGATGAAATGACAGTCTTCATCTACGCTAACTTGTCAAAACACGTGATTATTGACATTCCCATCCATGTGCGATATCAGAAGCCGAAGTCCTTCGAAGACATGGGAGAATATATTGAAATGGAAATTGCAAATCCTAAGTTGTACACAGAAATATCAGAAATGCGTAATAAGACATTACAAATAACTTGATACATACATGGAAACAAAAGAAAATACTTATATTTTACTTACATTCAGATTCCAGTGCTGCATGCAAAGCGAAGGCAAAAATGAAGCCATGCATCAATCAAGCAACAACTTGCAGTTGGACTGAAATTAAATATAACCATGCAAGGATATTCAATTAGTTAAAAGCCAATACTATATATAAACATTGCAACTGGAAATATTTCCAAACTATCCTATTTGCAGGTAGAACCATCCAAGAAGATTCAAGTACCTCACGGCAACTCTGACGCCCAACTTTACATCACCGCCGTAACATTCCTGTTCACATCATTGGGATGTTTGTACATTGTTGTAGCAGTTGTTAGTTACGAGAAAGTTAAAAAACAGTAATTTCTATGCCTTGGTCTGACCACAATATGAATTAGAGCTGTGCGGCTTCCACAACTTTATTGCTGCATCTGCGAATTTGAAGATACGACCTTACAAATGTTGGTGCAGTGCAAATCGGAATAAATATACTTAAAACAAAGTTTGTCGTCTTATCAAGCGCATTATCATGTTCATTTCATTCCTACGAGAAGTCGTCGTGCAAATGCCAGAAGCATGTCTACATCAAAAAAATAATTTTCAAAAAAGCATGCCATCAAAGTACATGGAAAAATGAAAATCCATCAGGCAGATGCACGCAAGTAACGGTATTACCAAGGGAATAATTTGAAAGAACCTGAAATGAACTCAGCTTGCAAAGAAAATTGTCAAATCTTCTCTCGGTCATCACGTTTAGCAAATCACTATTATTATGTGCATATTCTAGAGGTACGTGTGCTTCTTCTTAGAAGATAATTGGAATTCTAGGAATGGCATTCTCCACCCCAGCAATATTTACAAACATTTCAAGTTGTTGAATAGATATATTGATTTTGCAAATGGTACAAAACAATTCTAATGTGCTGCTCTGTTTAATTGCCTTTGCATGCTTTGTTGTTCACACTGCGTGGCTCTTGTTTTAAAATCTCGGGTATTTTTTTGTTTTTTTTTTGCCAAGAACCCCAGACGTACTCTTTGCGTGGAGCATCAGGTTGCCAGAGTATGTTGCGCACAACTCTTTGACGAAAAACACTGATCCTGGCGCATGACGGATATCCAGCGAAGGCTTTCCGTCCCTCGCCAAGAGCCAACCGCAGTCTTACGTATATTTCAAAGTAGAATCATCATGACAGTTTGTCGCGAAATGCCTTGATTCTCTGCACAAAGAAAGCCTCCAATGCCTCCGCACAGCGATAGAATGGCGAATCTCGTGCGTTGTAATATCGGCAGTTGTCGAAGATCTTGGTCATGTCGCCGATGAAATCACTTAGTCTCTCGTAAGAGTGTTCGTTCACACGCAGTTCCACCGTTTGCAAGTCTGTTCGACAAAATAGTTCATTAGAAAGTTCACTTCCAGCATGTCAACATATAAGCAATACACAGTAATAATCCCTATATTTGTCACATGTTGTTTTGCGTGAATTAAAATGGTAAAAATCTGAGTCTACCGCATTGATTCACGTGTTCTATAGCATAGTGATCATAAGAAATATTATAATATATCACTCAAATTAACAAATTTAGAGGATTTTGAAATAAATTAAAAATTGATGATTTTCCATGACCAATTTCAAAATCCCATGACTTTCCAAGATTCCCATGACTATTTTGAAATTCCATGACAGTAGACACCCTGTATTTGTTCTTCAATTACAAAAAAGTGCACAACTCGCTGTAAAATTTGTTACAACTAACATGGAGACGAAGATCGCACTGCTTTTTCATGAATATATGGGATTACTGCACAGTAGTAGTCAGTCACTTACCCATTGGTTCTTTAATAATCTTATAATAATCAGGCACATCATTGGGATCCACCGGTTCTAGGAACGGCCAGGCCATCTTGTGCGACTGCACCAAATTAATAACTTCATTAGCATCAACTCAGAAAACGGCACCTCACGTACATGCCATGCCCTTTGAGAGATATTATTTATTTACCTGTAAGCTTCTCAGTAGCCTTTTGAGGTTCTCGAAATCCTTGCCGGCAAGAGGCCTCAAGTTTGCATGGTTAATTCTCGTGTTCCCTTGACAATTGGGGCACGTGTACTCCTCGATGGCGTCGGCCTCCGATTGCAATATACCTACGCATCTGCCGTGAAACCAGTCTTGGCATCGATCGCAGCAGATGTAAAATCTGCAAGTAGACATCAATGTAAATAAATACTCTGCGTAAGATGAACTTGCATCGACGCAAATGTAATAATCACGTACTGAGATTCATCGTACGGCTGCCTGCACAAACAGTACAGCTCCTGGCTGCCTTTGGACTTACGGCAATCTTCGCAAACGTATTCGGCCATCTGCTTCGCTTGATCCTCACTCACGTTCACGCATTCCCCGTGAAACCAATTGGAGCAAAGATCGCAGCCGATATAGAACCTAACCACGTAATTCACATTGCATAAATCACCTTAATGCCATTGTCAGAAACTTCTTTAGATTAACAAGGATTAACTTACCTCTTCTGGTCGTAGGGAGTTTTGCAGATGCAGTACACCTTCCGGTCTTTGTGGCTTCTGCTTCCGCTTCCCAACGAGTTACCGCCGAAGCTTCCGCCCATGGTACTGATGGCTGAACTCGCGCTACCTGTTGATATGGTCTTTTGCTTCTTTGGTCTCGGAGGGTTTACAGTGAACATGCTGGCAGCTGATGCAGCCGGTACTGGCCTCGAGGAAGGTTTATGGTTCACCGGGGCAGACACAGGTTTTACGACGATCGGTGGCGTGTGGTGCAAGATGACTGAGCCGTCGCTGCCGCTGGAGTGAGACTTCCTCTTGCTGCTTTTCTTCGCTTTCTCCTGCACTGGAGTTTGAATGACTAGTGGTTTCTGAATCTTCACCACTTCGTGTTTCAACTCGTCCTACGCCACGTAAATTCAATATCAATATTTTATTATTATAGCGCAGCACTCCGATTGCGAATTATTCACCTGTATCTCCGCTTGTAGCTCCTTGTCCAGCAATGCCCTTTTCTTGAGGATATCCTTTTTCACCAACTCTTTATGTTTGAAGAGCAGCGCTTGCAGTTTGTTCGTGCTCGCACGGTTACGCCTTTCTTCCGCATCTTCCTTCTGTTTCTGCTTCCGCAGATGCGCACGTTCTTCCTTCTCTATCCTGTCCAAGATCCCTCTTAAAACCTGCTGACACACTGTTAACCTGCAAAGCATTCACAAATTAACATTTACCTTCATTTCAAATAACGGTTTTGAACAGGATCGCCAATTTACAAATGGCTATAAACGGTTGCGCATCCAGAGAAGAGTATCTATATACCTTTGGTTGTCCTCCTTTTGCTCAGATGTAAGTGTTTTCTGCTTATTCTTGCCATCCAGATGCAGTCCCTGAATAGCAGCATTTGGCGAGGCAATCTTGAGGGTTTTCGACGGGGCACTCGCGACCGAAACGGATGTCATCGATGACGACTGCGAGCTCGCGCCGGAAGATCCACTTCCGGTCAACTGCACCACTTCCTTCAGCTTCTGTTGCTGCATCTGCTGCTGCTGATGGCGTTGCAGTGCCAAAAGCTTGGCTTGTATCTCCGGTGTTGTGTTTGGACTTACAAGGGCTTGCCTTATAACTGGAAAAACAAAAACAAATAAATGTAGCTCTTGCGTACCCACGTTCCTCAATTGCATACTACTACAACGAAGCTTACTTTGCTGAGTGATTTGGGGTGTGAGAACGAACTTCTGGGCCGGCACAGTTGGTGACAATACAGTAGTACTGCCGGCTGTTGGAGGAGTCAGTACAGCGTTGGCCAACGGAGAGGTTACCGGTGTTAGCACCGAAGATGTTGTCAGCAATTGAGTTGTTTGCACTTGCACAGGAGAAGATGGCATTGTGGGAGCAGGTGGTTGCGGTGTCACCATAAGAGGCCGTGTCGTCACAGCAGGTAAACCCACCGTAGGAGATTGCGGTGTCACCACGGTGGCTACAGGCTGAAGTATCTAATTAAAATAAACGGTAAACGTTAAAAAAAGTAATGGGTTTACATATAGAACAATGTAACAATTACCTTTGGCTGCAGCGGCGAATGCTGAACTTGGATGATGTTCTTACCAGCTGGAAAAATGCTTAAATTAGCTAACGAGCCCACAACAAACAGGATACGTACATTATCGCAGTGAAATCCTTACCTTTAACTTGAGTTTGAACCACGTGAGGCTGTGCTTGCACACTTCCCGGCATTATCTGCGGTCTGATCTGAACTATCTTTGGTCCCTGGGGCGTCGATATAGTTGCCACAGTTGCAGTTGGCACGACACTGCTGGTGACAGCACCTGTGGACGGACTAGATGTCGCCACCAGTTGCAGGGTTGGCATAACAGGGGTGGCAGAGGTTGTGACTGTGCCGGTTGTCACTGCCGGAGACGCCGTGGTCGCCATCGGAGCACGCATGGTCGCGATCTGAATGGTCTGCTGCGCTGCCGCGGCAGCGTTCGCTTGAACCGCGGGCATCGTTATCAACTGCAAACGTCCATCCGTCAGCCGAACCAGCTGCTGGCCTAAAAAGCAAAAACCGAATGTCTTGACCACTTAGAATACAGCAAAGAGATTTTCAATTCAAGTCAAATTGCACCTGCCATGCAAATTATGACATCAAAATCTCTATTACCTGGCAGAAGACCTCTAACTTGCAGCTGACCATTCGGACCTTGTATGATCTGAATCTGCGTGCGCACCGGTGTCGTCGGTGATGCCGTTACCCCCGGTGTAGATGTCTGCACGACAGCTGGCCTTGGCGACTGTCCAGCAATCTGCTCAAAATGTACCATTAGTTTCCAAACCGCAACAGCGAAATAGATTCTTCGAAAAAGAAAACACCTTAAAACTCACACCAGCTGGAGGAGCGAGTGATCTGACCGTTACAACAGCGGGCCTCGGGGTCGTCGCATTGGTTCCGGCAACTGTCGTAGATGCCGCCCTCGGAACAAAAGGAGTAAATGTCTGAGTGGTCTTCGGTAGGATCGTGGCTGCAATTGGTATCTTTCCAGGCGTGACGAGACTGGCCGCGGTTGAACCTGCGTTTGAAACATGTGTTAGCCCAAACGATATTCAAGGTGCGGTGTCTCCCGGCAGCCGGTTGATCTCTGACCAGTGTTCGCGGCAGGAGAGTTTCCAGTAGCGGGAGCTATTCTCAAACCTTTAGTTGTGAAGATTCTCCTTACACCGCCATACGTCTTTGCACCTGTCGGGGTACTGAAGACAGTAGGTGTGTTGATTGATAACGTCTTTGCCGTAGACACTCCCGGAGTGAGAACCTGTCAAACGATTACAGCACACAGTTACTCAATGCCGTACGATGCGTTAGTTCATCCCACGAATTAATTGGATTTCAGAAACCAGAATAACCTTGGAAACTGTCGTTGTCGTGGCAGTAGTCGTAGTGATGACCGTCGTGGCCGAAGTAATGATCGCTTTCGCCTGTTCCAAAAGTCTCTTTTGCTGAATTGCCTGTCTCTGCAACTTCAGCTGAGCTTCCATCTGGGCTTTTATCTGCTGAGCACTCTGCTGCGCGATCTTGTCACGTATGGCCTGCTGCTGTTTCTCGACTCTGCAGCAGAAAAATAATAAACGTTAACCGAAATTCTTCCACGCACGTAGAACTCCACATTTCCAATTACTTCTCTCCGAAAGATTTGATCTCCCAAAGCTCCAGCTCCTCTTCGGGGACCCAAACCTCCGTGACCGAAGGACCTCGGGTCATCGGAGATTCGGGTCTACGCCTTTCTCGCAGTCCGCTCCTCTGCGGGGTAGTCTTTTCTGCAAGAATATACATAGCGTTCATAAATCGCCTGGAATAACTTAACAAAACATACGGACAGTCCTTGTAAATTCAAATACATAGATGGTTAAAAAAAGGTTCTTGCAGCTCCAAGAACAACGTACCCCTTGGCTTGCTGGGAAGGTCGATAGGAACAATTATGCGTCTGACAAGGTACTCCGACCGCAAGCCGAACAGTCCCACGTCGCGCCTCTTGAGGAGCTCGCAAGTGGTTACTTCGGTCTCGCTGGTCAACGTGTTGGTTCCGCCAGGTGGTGGCTTCATTGCCATGTCGTCCCAGCGAAGGCAAGCCCACAAAACCCTCAACTGAAGAGCGGCAGCGTGGATGCTGCGCACGGAGCACGTGCGGTACCTCCAACACGTGCGGAACACCGGCCTGGGACACGGGTACGGCCACACCTGCGGGTTGGGTTTTGCGCTGGAACTGAACCCGCTGACCTCACGGTTCCCTCCTCTCCTCGCGAGCCTCCGCAACTCGTGCCGCGGCAGCACCAGCAGGCTCTGCTTGTTGCTCTTCGTCGTGAACCTTCCACTTGTCGGTAGAACTCCACGGCCGGGCTTCTTCTTCTGCTTAGTCACCTTGGTGATTTTTGCCAGGTAAGTCCTACCAGACGTTGAATCTAAGATCGACTTTTTCGCGTTATCAACGTTCTCGACTTTCACTATCTCCTTCTTAGCGCTGTGAACGATCGCAGCAGCGTTGAAGGGCACCGGTTTCACCAACGCCTCCTCGGAAATATCGTCGCCATTGGACACGGTGACATCTCCAGAAAGCTGCCTCTCCTTATCATTATCCACTGTCACCTTGTCTTCGATTTTACGATCACCCTCCACATCCACTTCCATATCATCCCCGTTAACGCAACTGGGATTTACTACACCAGCTTGTGAAACGTCTGGCTTAGGTACGTTGAGTTTCTTCGCGACAGCAACACGGCACATGGGAGAGTAGCAGTCGGAGGAGCCATCGCACGAAGAAGAGTAGCACTTTTGAAACTTGACATCATTACAGTCTGCGATGTCACCGTTGGGAACAACAGGCTTCACGTCCGGAAGGCATTCTTTTTTAACTGAATCCACCTGAGGCTGATAAAAGACAACTTGTTGTGATTTCAACCAGATAAAGTTGCATCTTTACTCTAATACCTCGGACAAATACCTTTTCATTTAACAAATTCTCGGATTTGACCTTGTCAAGAGAGGGCAGCATCTTCTCTTGCAGCTCCTTTAGTTGGATTCTCCTCTCGAGGAAAGAATCCAACTTGGAGACACGAGCGATTTTTGGGTACACAACGCGCAACGGTGAAGAGAGTCCGGCCGATACGTTTACCAGCTCCGTAGGTGGCAGCACAGGGATAACACCAACCTGTTTCCCAGCAGACGTTTCTAGATACATATTTCAGTTGTTATTTTACAGTCTTTACAGTCTCGGCAACTCGTATAATTCCACTAAAAACAAAACAAACCATCGTTTGAGTTTAATTTCGCATTGTTGTTGTTCTTTGCTGCTTCCTCGGTGGTCTTGTTCAACGCACTCTTGTCATCCACATCCATCGGAACAGCGCCATCATCAGTCGGATTCTCCTCGGATCCTTGCGCAAGAACCGCTTTTGGGTTCCCAGGTGCACCTGAACCAATACTTATTGTACTGACCGATATTGCAGCGTAACATACAAGAAACTTTAAGATAAAGACTGTTACCTCTGAGGGTGACAACGATCTTGTGTGGACCTCCTTTCAGCCCCATTTTCGCACTAGGCTGATCATGGTACACCTTCGTACAGCTCATCCACACCCATCCGTTCTGTCCAGTGATGCGATACTCCTCACCCTTCTGCTTCCACACCTGATGTCTAAGACCCAACGGGTATTTGACCCACAGAGTGCGATCAACATGGTCCTCCGCCTCCTTCTTCTCCCGCTTCTCCTCTTTCTTCCTGTCCTCGCGTACCAGAACCGTGTTACGCTGCATCCTAATGTGGCCTACAACACCCGTGGCACCTAACAACGCTTTACTCGGGTTCTTTCCCACAGCGGATTACCCGTTAAAAACCGTATTACTCACCAAGAGATTCTCCCCAAACCGGATTGAAGAGCACTTGCTTCATGCAGCACTCCAAGATGGATATCGCCAAGGCAAAATCAGCGGGTGCGTTGCACTTGTTGACGGCTTTCAGCCAATTGCCACGGTGAAGATGCCAATTGGGGTGGAGGAAAGCCGTGGGAACGTTGCTTTCCATCTGCAGGATCGTCTGCCGTAGCGTGTTCACGGTCAGCGCGCGGTTTCCTGCAAACATCATGCGAGAGACGTTACTATATACAGAACCCTTTAAATGTATTCCTACACTTGTAATTGATAACGGAAGCTGTTTATTTACCGTACGTGGCTCCATTCCACTTGAATTCGCTCGCAGGAGTAAGACTGAACTTGTGCGACAGATGTCGCTTTTTGTCCCTCTCTTCGTTGTGCTGCGGTTTGTTCAGAGCAAGTGTGTTCGTAGCGTACTGGTTGGAGTACGTCTTGTAGTTGCAGTCGCATCCCAACTTGAAGAGGAACGGTCCACCGGCACCGAAGTTTGATCCCGCCATCGAGTTCGCCTTCGAGCGGGTGACCCTCGAGATCTCCCCGTCCTTGTTGATGACAAGCACCGAATCTGAATCTCTGTCCGATCCATCTTTGCGAGCGCTCAAAGCGGCCACGGCAGCTCTCGTCCTCAGGTCCTCTATGCTGAAGGTCCTCGGCTGCAGGGAACCTGTTTTCGACCGCGTCACTATGCCCGAACGACCACCTTAACAGATCATATTAAACTATAAATCTCAACTCTTTGGCACTTGATTAAAAGAAAACACGAACGTCAGCCATTCAATTTTCCAAATTAGACCTTTCTGACGTCCCGCTGCGTCTCCTTCGCCAGAACCACCTTCCGCTTTTTCACTATCGGAGTCGTCCATATTATGAAAGAAATCAGCAGCCGGGGTTTCCTTATCCTCACTGTTGCAATCTTTGTTGTCCTGATTGCATTTCTCTGCCGACGCATCTACAAGAAGCAATCGAACATCAACGATCCGTGACCGTAACAGGTCACAACGTAACGGAGGAATACTAGCTTGCAATGCGCATCACCTTCTGCGGTCGACATGCTTCCAGCTGCTTCTGTTGAGGACAATGCAGTCGTTGTGGACGTGGTCACGGTCGTCGTTGCAGGTGTCGCAAAAGCAGCGCTGACATCACCGGCGACAACATTATTGTTGCCTCCATCCGCTGCTGCTTCTTTCCTACTTTCCTGCGCATCTCCTGCACCCGTTTCCTATACAAACACACATTTAGAACATACATATACTGTATACATAATATGGGATGGTAACAAATGCCGTTTTTACCACAGCGGAGTCGGAACCGTTCTGCGCAGGGTCCTCGGTCTCCCGTTTCAGCATAGCCTGCCTTTCCATTTCTTCCCGAGCCTTCTGCATTGCACGTTCCGATTGCGCCTTCAACACGTTGGCTAATTTTATTTTTAAATAAATATTAAACAGCTTCAGAATATACAAACTTTTAACAACTAAAGTTGAAAGTAGTGTGTTACCGTTCTCAACGTCGAGGTACGACTTTTTGTTTCCACGGGCTAAATTGGTCAATTTTTCGGTTAGCTCCATCTGTCTGGTGATGTCTTCTTTCAGATCCTCGATGGTGCGGCACAGATCAGCTTCCAGGTCTTGAGGGTCTAGCACTTCCAACAGTTCCTGCAACTGCGGCTTTGTAGTGTAATACCAGAGCTCTCCGTCGTCGTTCTCTCTGCACGATCAAGAACGGTGTCAATTCCACTATACCAGCTGTCTGGATCGTTATTATTAATACAGAAACGTAAATTTCTTACACAAAAACCCTTCTGCAAAGAAACCAGTACTTCCGGCCATGCCTGTCATAGCCAAGAATTTCCTGTCGACACAACAGTCCACTGCGCTCCATGTCAGAGATGCAATCTGTCACACCCTGCACCTGCAAAACAAACTGATGGTTTACAGATCATGCCTGACCACAATTTCACTGGTGCACCTTACTCTGAACTCTTACAACGGCTTTTTATATCGTGGCAGGTGGCAATACTAATTTAGATTATTTTACAGGGTATTATCAATTATTTCATTAGTCTGCGTCTGTTATTGCATTACTACATTTCAAAATAAAACACAAAAGACAAAAACCAATGTGCCATAATCCCTTTTGTATAAACATATAGCTAACATACGTAACTGTATACCAAGTTTGATTATTCAGAGTGTCTACTAAACTTCCATTTCAAAATTCCAGTATATTTCCAGTATCAGTAGACACCCTGTTCTTCCACCGCTTCAACCCAATTCTGTGATTTTAGAAATCAAATTTCACAGCTGCCGTATCGCACTGTGTCTGCGTACTACACTATAAAATGGGTGAAATAAATACTAGATGTTAACCTGCTGAGCCCTGCAAACATTGCACACCCAGTCCTCTTCGGGGACCTCCTCCAGCGGAGGATCGACGCAAGCCAAGTGGTACACGGCAGGACACGTTTCGCAGCACAGAAGGTCCCCAAGCCTGTGACACACTCGGCAGTGGTCATCGTACTGGATGGCTCCCTCTGCAAGTATCTCCTCGCGCACGTGGTTGGTCGTGAGGAAAATGTCGCAGAGGAATTTCAGAACTTTCAGTTTGTTCACCACGTTAGTGAACGGGTACTCCCCGTCGTCGAAGGCGCACAGCACCTCGTGGAACTCGGGGTCGCTTTCCAAAAAACACCGCATCACCTCCGGCCAGGTCATCGCGTCCGCCAGATAGAACTGAATGTTCACCGAGTCCTTCTGGTCGTGGGAACCGTACCACGTATTGTTCGATTCGTCCTCCCTCAGGATGGCTTTCAGCAGCACCATGTGGGTCTCCGCGAGCAGCGCGGACTGCTCGTCGCTGGCCACCGCCGCGCAGAAGTCCTCGAAGCGGAAAGTACTGAGGCGGACCGCGTGCCGGAACCTGCGAAGGACCTCGTAGATGCTGAGCGCGAGCAGGATGCGGTCCTTGCGCAGAAGAAGGTCCTCGGACGATTTGGGAAGGGTCAGCGGTGGCACTTCCCGGTCTTGGAGCCATGTTGGGCAAGGGCTAAGGGCCCTTCGAAAGTACTTCCTCTGCTTGCTTTGCGTGCTGCTGCCCGCTGTGCTGTAGCTGCTCACCGAATAATCACTCAGTTCGTCCGAATCAAAACTGACGTCCGAGTCTTTCGCCGACTCGTCATCCTGAAACAAACCAATGACTTGATTAAAATACAACAAAACAAATTCAGTGAATTTTTTGACTTATTGCAGCTCGCAGACCACCACTGTGCACAACAAATGAAATCACTCCTACAAAATAAACACGATATACAGCAAAAATACATGGAATTCAACACTGAATAAAGGATAAACGTGTGAAATAAATAAAAAATAAGTGAAATATCATGTATACAAAAAAAGGTGGAAAGCATCCTGCAATAGGCAACTTTGAGAACATTTGCAGGCTGATGTGTCAAAAATTAGTCTTAAAAATGAATCAAAACAAATATATGTGTATATAAATAACATGTGCACACAGGTAACTTTGTAGATCGAAGCTTGGTCAGGTGTGACAATTCTCATCACTGATGTAGAAATCGCATCTGTCAAAAAATGGAAAAGCCAGAAGAGATGGAGAAAAATCGAGGTTGACAGCGGCGATTAATCGAATCGCTGTCAACGACGCGATCAATCGTTTGCATTAATTTTTGCGATAGAAAAAGCGGAAAAAAAATTGAGCACATGTCCTATACCTGGAAGTCGCTTTCGCTGGACAAGCGAGTCTTGCGTTGGTGGTTGGGTCGCCTCTGTTGCCGCAGCTCCTCATCATCGTCTTCTTGTTCATCATCTTCGTCGTCATCGCTATCGGCCACTCTGTGGTTGAAATTGCGGCCTCTTTGCGCCGCTTCTCGCTGTCTACCTCGAAATTCCCTCCTATATTCATTGGCGGAAGATCCCTGCGATGACCCCCTAGTCTGAGCCTGAGCACGCACCCCGCTACCGCTCACCAGGTACTTTGGTTTCTTCAGGAAATTACTACGATTCTCGTTCCTCGAGGACAATGGGATTTTGGGCGGCCGGCCTCGGCCTCTTCTTCCCCGAGAAGACATCGAAATCGGGTCAAAAACACCGACCACCCACCGTTTCTCTGGTCGATCGACCTGGCACCGACGCTAACAGATCGCCGTCTGACACCTGATTTGCTTATTTTTAGGCTCCATGTTGAAACTGATCGTCACAGACGGCCGCCATTTTTCTTTCGCATCGCTTTCCAACGGGTCACGTGGTACGCGCACTTTTCGTTTAGTGTCTTTTCGCCGACAACCCGGCTTCCCATCCGTGCCGATCGATCGCAGTCAACGTTTTATCCGTGTTTTCACGCTGTAATTCGACCGTTGCTGCACCGAGCGCCAGGATGCGCGCCGTTTTCCGTTCGCAACCGACGCCGATGCAACGAATACGTTGGAATGGCGGCGGCGTTCGATCAGAGATCGCCTCTGATTGGTCCGTTCGCCAAGCCGCCATTCCTCGCGCCATTTTCACCGCACTTTCGCCCCGATTGTGCTTGAAAAATGATATTCGAACAATATTCGGTGCGTTTCTAGCTTTTATTTATGGTGTTTTTGCGGTAGGCGCTCGGAAACGGATGACCCCCGTTCGATTATTAATGGCGATCGGAAATCTGTCATTCGCAGCGAGGATTGCGGACTTTTGGTTGCGGATCGGATCGATCCCATCCGCCTGGCGGATGGGACATTGTGACGCCGACAACTTGACGTTATTCTAAAGATATTCAAAAATTGTGGGATTTGGGGCTAGGCTGTCTAATGTGAAAGCTGTAAATGACATTTAAAATGAAATAAACAGATTTTACTTCTGAAAACCTTGTCTCGTTGCTTACTGTACTGTCTGCATAGTCTTTTTGTTTATTTTTCTATCAATGGCGCTCCATCTCAATGACAATATTTAAAATCTCGCAAAGCGCGGGAAATTGCGAGACTGCCAAAATGGACGTCTGCGGCATGTATCGCATGCCTTCTCTGTACGATTCATCAAGCAATGTGGTCCTCCCAGACTGCATGTACACTATGAAAAGCATATACGAGCCCGTGAAAGCAACGTCTGAGGTTCTAATGCTTAAATTTTAAACATTAATTTCGAATTATTGCATCATTCATTTCTCCACATGTCATATATTTTTGGAATAATTTCACAAATGTATATCAAGAAACTTTACAGTCAATTCTGACTTACAATTCTTTTAATATTACCTCGGGATTGGTGCAGTGTAATTGAAAGTACAAAAAAGTTGATATTTTTTTAATTAAAATTTGAATTATGAATGAGAGCAAGAGATGAAAGCAAATACCATGTGACTGATAATCTTGTAAACACTATGATCAAGAGCATACTATAAATTAGATACAATAAAAATACAAATATGTATATGCAAGAGCGGTAAATGCCAACTTTCATTCACTATTCAATTATCGTTTCGCAGGGTGTACCTGATGGTACTGTTGTGGATGAACGTCTTGTAGAATTAGAGAAGAAACAGGAAGAAATCCTTCACAGCCTCTGCAAACTCACTGCAAAGTTGAAGGAATTGAAAGCCGATGTAATTTACATCCCAGCTGATGTTCCCAACATTACATCCAAGGAGTCTAAAGCTGATGTACATCACGTACCGAAAGCAACTCCTGTTGTCGAAACAAAAGTAATTGTACAGGATGGTTCCAAACATTGTTTAAAATTCTGACATGCTTACATTAATGCCGCAGAGTGACACCAGCTTCGTGGATGTTGTAATGTACGCCAGTCCATCGCAACCACCTCCTTTATCGTTGCTCATCATCTACGAGTGGCTAAGCACCTGGTTTTCTGTCCACGCCACTTGCCATGTCCATTCAGAAATCACTGATGTCCATCCGCACCTTCGAGATTTCTTCCATGCAGGAAACAGCCAGGGGCAAAGGGCCTGTCATCAAATTGCATTAACATTAATATGGAAAGAAGGTAAACACCATCAGATCTCAAAAGTTGCCATTCCCAAAATGAAACACTAACTCATGATTTTTTTTCTTCAGTTGAAGACGATTTCCTCATGATGGTAAATCCATTCAAGCAGCGCCATGTTGCTGGAGAGGTCAACGTGGTCAGATACTTGTGTAACATCATGGCATCCGTTAAGTTTCCCAATGCTGCGCAAGCTACGGAGATCGATTCGTGGTTGGACGTGGCGCACTTCTCGGTCGTGCAAGGAAATAATAAAGAGAGGCAGGCAGCGTTGAGGAATTTAAATTCTATCTTAGGGAAATCACGTTATTTAGTTGGGGACAAAATAACAGCAGCGGACGTGTTTATGTGGGGCTCTTTAACTCGATGCAAATTGACACGTGATGCTCCCCCGAATGTTAAAAAATGGATAGGTGAATGTCAAAAGGATGCAATCTTCCAGTCTGCTGTGCAATTTGTTCAGAAGCATCAGATGTGAAAATCAAAGCAATAAAAAGTTATTTATGAATGAAAACAGTGTATGTACATTATGGATTCAATTTTTCAACACGTGATAAAAATATATTTAAAGTTAGAAAATATATAATATGATCAATTAAGTTAGATCAGCTTAATGTACAAGATATCATTTCAACTAATTATTTATCAATGTGTGTTACTGCAATATTATTTAGTTTTTGCTGCAAATGGACATATTTTAGAGTTTAGGCATTCGCCACAGCGAGGATAAAGCGGAGTGCAAGTCTGTTGACCGAAACCCACCAACAGCAGATTCACTTCTCCCCACAGATCTCTGTAAGGACCAATAGCGTATAACACAAAAATTTTCCAACTAATAAATTTAGCAGAACCACATGTTTTACCTAGGGAGCCATGACTCCAGACTTTTCCTAGTCTGTTCTGGAGTCTTTGTTGGTTTCGTAACCCACTGCAACCTGTTGGCGATCCTGTGGACATGCGTGTCTACACCTGAGGATAGACAGCAAAGAAAAACAATGTCATGCATCAACATAATTATGTTACAAGACCTGGGACATTGCGCAAATGTCACTTACCAATGCCAGTAACCTCTCCCCAAGCAACATCCATACAAATGTGCGCCATTTTCGGTCCTACACCTGGCAGTTGACATAGTTCTTCTACAGAATGGGGAATATCTCCGTTGTGTTTTTCTTGAAGAACAGCAGCAGTCCTCTTCAAGTACTGAACCTTCTTCTGAAACAAGAAATTGAAATTTAATTTACATATGGCAGCTTCAACATACGTATATAAATTTACCTTCCAGAAGTTAACGGGATATATAAGTTGACCCAAGATTTGATCATCTGTGGCAATAATAGAGTTAATATTGAGTCCATGATTCTTCAATTTGGTGACAGCTGCATGCGTTTTATCGTCTTTAGTCTGACTTGAAAGCATGAGACTGACTAAAGTATGAAAACGGGCTACTTCAGGTGGTTCATTATGGTCTGCACATTGTTCGCAGCCCAACGAATCGACGGGAGCGTCTTTATTCTTCCTCATCTTTCGAATATTATCCAGAGTTTTCTCCCAGTTCTTGGGTGGCGAAACTAGGCCTATTTGTGCGACGCCATCTTCCACCTCTACAATCACCCGTTTCCTACGTTTGATCTTCGCCAATTCGTCCAATATTGGTGCAGCCTCTGCATTAGCTTTCGCCGAGAGTTTTCCAACAGTTGTCATCCGTTTTAGCGCACTCCTCGTGGTTATTTCACTCATTCTTGCGAGCATCAAGACACGAAATTCACGCCATCAAGGAACCCGTGCGGGAATAGCCAATCACAACACCAGAAAAACGCCGACAGCAGCGCCTCTATCGGCGCGATCAGTGCGTAATCAGTTTTTATGCGGACTTACCTAGATGGCGCCACTGCAGCAACCTGGTTTCAATTCTGAGGGGGCGGAAGGAGGGATAAGTTACACGTAAGTCGGGTGACGTCACCGGAAATTGTCAGCTGCCGCTGCGCCCGCCCAAGTATGGCTGCCAGGTAGAAGGGTGATCCAGGGATTTGTCAGCAGGTTACTAAACTGGCAAGGCGGCTCGTCGGTGCCGAAACTTTTTACAAAATGCCAGGGAAAATTGTGAGTAACTACACTCTATGTACACGTAAAATTTTCATCTTTGCTCAAAGATCCGAATTTATAAAACTCACCGTGGAAAAATTCTCGCTTAGAATGCTTTGTCATCGTCAATATTTGAGTGGATCAATCAGCTGAGAAGTTCACGGATTGTAATACATTTCCACGTTATGTTTGTTTAGATCATCAGAGTTCAATCCCCAAGTGGAATGAAGAGGATTGAAGCGGTTTCATCGGATAGTACGTCTTCACTTTTCGAAAACGTGAGCTTCAAATATAAGAAAAATGTAATTTAAAAACAGATAAAAACGTTATTTATTTTAATCAAGGTCCAAGAAGCGTTTGGCTTACCCGGGTTCGACTTTATGCTGTATAAAGACAGAAGCAGACAGGATGAAATTAGATCTTCTCGAAGCCGTACCATAGCTTCATGCCACATAAAGTCAGCAATTGTCCTAATAAACCCTGGCAAAACAAACCAAAGTTATGTAATCTTGTGTGTACACTACGACCCAATTCACCTTGTTTGTAAGCCCCGCCTTTGCCATAGACATGTGTAATAAACCACCTTAATAAATCGTCACTGGTATCCAGCTTTGGTGCGTGTTGCCTGCCTCAAAGTTTTCACTACAAAAATAATAAATGTCACCTTGTGTGTTGGTAGACATGGAGACTTGTTGTACCTTCATCTTGGGAACGGTGGGTACAACAACTCTGCCGGTCCCTCCACTTCAAGCACGTCCTTCTTCTCGCCGACAGCGTCAACGAGTGTTGTCGAAGATGCTGTTGATGTCCTGCTGCAAAGAGAAGATGGAAGGATCCAACGTCAACGAGATGAGAAACTGTAATAAGAGTTCAATTTGAAGGGGGAGTTTCTAATATTTAAAGGCTCTAAATAATTGGTTCTCACTTTCCAGATGTCGTCACGGTCAAAATGCTCGGTGCGTGCACTGCAGTTCTCTGGAGGTAACGTATGAACAGTGTCATGATATTACCCCAAAAAGGTGTCTGAAACTTACAAATTTGCATGTTTACTTTCAGCCCTATGATGAAAAGTACTTGCATGAGCAGAATATCAAACATTTGTCTTTCCACTCCCACTTACGGAAACTCACAGGAGGAGTCGATAGGTTAGGACATTGTATACCGCAAAACACTGTACATTTCAAAAATTCCCATTATACTGATATGTAATGCTTGCTTTTGGGTTTAGGGGAAAGTTTGTTGCTTTGGAGAACATTAGTTGCAAGATAAAACCAGGTTGCAAGGAGCATTCACCGTGGCCGAAAGGCATCTGCTCAAAGTGCCAGCCGAACACGGTCACTTTAAATCGACAGGTGAGTTTCAGTAATTTTGCATGTGGCCAGCAGCTTCACACGCAGATAGAAATTAAATTATCGTTGCATTAAAGGCTTACCGACACGTTGACAATGTGATGTTCGAGAACCCGCAGCTTGTAGAGCGCTTCCTCGATTACTGGCGAACTACTGGACATCAGCGCATCGGCTACTTGTACGGCCTCTATGAGGTCCACAAAGATGTACCCTTGGGAATAAAAGCGAGGGTGACGGCCATCTACGAACCCTGTCAAGTAATAAATATTGCAATTTTGTAGTAGCATATACCAATATGATGCTGCAATCCTTTACTCACCCGTACCATGTTTGTGAATTTTTCAGGAAAGCAGCCGCGATCAGGTGCAACTGTTGCCCGATGAGCGAGAGACTCTGGTCAACAAGTTGGCCGAATTCCTCGGCTTGCAGCGTGTCGGTTGGATATTCACAGACCTCGTTGCGGACGAAGTGAAAAGGGGAGCGGTGAAACATTTTCGCAACGTGGTACGTACCTTCAACGTAACCGGTTCATTGTGCCATCCTATTCACACAAAAAACATCTTTCCCACAGAATACACACTTCCTCAGTGCTCAAGAGGTGATAATGGCAGGAGATTTTCAGAACAGACATCCGAATCCTTGCAGTCTGTCTTCCACAGGCTACTTTGGATCCAAATTTGTAACCGTTTGCGTAACGGGTAACTTGCGTGCTGTTCGCTGCGCAACACTCTTAAGTTGCTTGTTGCAAGTGGAAGTTCCTTTTCAGGGGACATGGACAACCAAGTGCACATGGAGGGTTACCAAGTATCCAACCAGGCAATGGCACTGGTGCGAGACAATTGCCTCGTGCCAACGAAAGACGCACCGGAAATGGGTTACATAAAGGAGTCCAGCAACGAGCAATACGTACCTGACGTGTTCTACAAGGAAAAGGATGAGTACGGCAACGAAGTGAGCCAACTGGCACGGCCGTTGCCCATCGCGTACCTCTTGTTGGACGTACCGGTGTCCACGCCCGTTGAGCCCCAGTCCACGTTTCACACTAGCTCGTCCATTACGCCGTTCCCTGTTGAAAATAGATTCCTCGAAGGCCACGTTCAGGTACAATGAAATGCATCACCAACACGACAAACCTTTTTTCTCATACGAAACCTTTCCAATGTCATCACCAGGATTTCCAAAGCCTGGCATCCTATCTGAGACAGTTTCCTCCCGAGCGGTTTATCGATGCAGCTTCCGACTTTCACTTTTTAATTTATATCGCCACCATGGATACGTTTCCATTGAAGGTTGAGTGCAAACTGAAAGGTCTGTTCACACTGCTGTTGCAGCTTGGGTTAACGTACTGTTAATTAACCTGGAGTCCATAAGTTGTCGGCTCCACTGAAACATGTTTCAACAGCAATGCGAACCCTGTACCTTGAAAATAACTGTGACATAACATTCAAGAAGTAAATGGCCCTTTCCCTCGTCTACTAGGATTACATGTCTCCTCTTTTGGAAGCGATACGGAATAAAGATGCCGGATTGGCTTGCGAATGGACCAAGAGCGAGCAGTGGGCAACAGTCGAGCAACTGATGGACGCGCAAGGTAAACACCAACAGCACCAAAGATGATGCGAACTTCAGGCTACCCAGCAATAATTATAACCCAAATTCCCTGAGTTTCAGGTCATTTTTCGGAAATTTTCATGATTACTTCAAAATCACAGCAATTATATCTCAAAATGAGTTTAACTTTTGTCAAGAGCTGTTTTAGTACATTAACAGAAAACCATTTTAAGAATACGTTACCTCACCAACTAATGGCTAAATTGAAAAAAGCGTACTTTGAGAGGCAAAAATCTAAAATTCCCCGATTGCTGGGTACCGTGGAACTTGCTTAATAAAAAATAATTACTTATAGGAGCAGTTTCCTCGTCTCAAACCGAAGAATTTGGATCGACGTCAGCAGTTCTTTGGACATGCATCCATTGCACGTACATCAACCAACCGGATGTGGCCCAATGCGAGATGTGTAGCTTACCGCGATAGCCGGCTCTGGGGATGGAAAAATTGAGATGGACAAGATGAAAAATTTAAACAAGGATACAAGCTGCCTTCTATTTACTGTATGATTTCAAACTTCACTTGACACTCGTCTCTTTCGTCCTGGGAAAGAGAACATTTTGCGCACCGTGAGTTTTGCAACTATCGGTGTTAACGGTAATAAAGAAGTGATCTTGTTTAAGGATACGGGACAATGTATATGTACACGTTTATTTAGAAGTAAATCGCGACCGAGTCTAATTTTATATAAGTACACCTCGATTGGAAAAGTAGGCGTTTAAAAATGATAACGCTACACGGGAATGGCGTACGCTTTGTGCACAAACTACGTTGACATCTTTCACTGATGTGAAGATGTCAACAGCAAGCTGTGTTTAAATCGTTCACGATGTACGAAATAACATTTTTCAGTTCCCATCTGTTCATTAGATTGATTAACATGTATATAATACAGTGACTCGATAGCCAATCGCCTCCACACTTTACAATTTGAATTAAGTCCACTGACTTTTCAAGGATCTATGTACTTTCATTTTGGAAATGCTCATCAACTGCGTCACAATCTTTTTGTACATTTCATCCACGAAAGAAGGGTTTTCGTGTTTAAAATTAAAGTATGTATTTCTGAAAACCCTGCTCTGAATAATATTAAAACGGTGTCTACGTTAACCGGAAATGTACTAGCATAATTCTTTTATTAAATCGGTGAAAATGTTATAATTTATTAAACTGGATTTCCTTTTAATTTAAAATTATCATTTTATATTGTTCACAAAAATGCATGAGAAAAGCAATCAGCTGTGAATCACAATGGACAATGCGTGCAACAGGCAAATATTTCTCGTGCAAACGTTATAATGTAATCTCAACAGAAATTTCCAACAGTGAGTTAAAAATATAAAATATCCCACCAAAAGGGATGATAATACAATACGAGGGACCAAAAGCCTAGATATGTGGAGGCGATTTGTTACCGGTTGTCTCGCTTTTCTTATTCGGCAGCGGTCCACGTCTCGATAAATTACCTTGACATTTTTGCCAAGTGGTGATTGTTGAAAAATATATAGTTATATTTAGGATACAACATCCACATCTATAGAAGCACACTTTTCCAGCTTTCATCAGATTAAAATGCAACATGCTATAACAGGGTGACTTGTTGGTCCAGTGGCTGCGATAGTAAGAGTGCGGACTGTTCGCTTGAATCAAGAAATCCCTTGTTTTCCGTTAAATCTTTTTCCCCCAACACGACCTGACCTTCTATACAGTAGATTGTCCTCAGACGTTTTTGTACGTCATCGGAGGGAACTCCATGTCGTCGTCCAACCGCAGGTCTCCTTTCGGAGGTGACTCCGACGCCGCGGCCATCTCCCGCAACTTCTCGGACTCTGCGTGCACAAAAAACACAGCATCTATTCACAATGGCCGGTGAGATAACAATGGAAGAGAGCAATGGCTGCATTGAATCTTCAACTAAAATCAGATTATTAGGTTTATTATAAAATCTGATCACAAGTTCGAATGGATTATTTGTCCGCGTGACTGACTTCGCCGTAATTCAAAGAACAAACCCTTAAAATCATGATTTTTGTTGAAGATTTATGGCAGGGCAGCCAATGTATCAAGTTATCAAGTAAGATTTACTACATATTGAGACAGGAATAAGCAAGCAGCAAGCAGATTACCACAAAGTTGCCAACCACGTAAAAAGAAACAGCATTTCGCATGCTGGGCGTAAAACATATTACAGGATGCATAATTTGAAAGTGAAATAAACTTGCAAAATAATGATCGATAACATAAGGGATGTTGAAAATGAATAAATTGTGATAAAAAATTAAGTATTGTCAACAAGCTAAACACACAGATTCAAGCAAATAATGACACGGTACAAATCTCAACAAGTTTCTGTACTGTAATAATTCACATGTACCAGTTTTTCTTTCATGGAAAAATACCCTAAACCTGCATGTATAATTTGTTCTAGGGATGTGAATTTTATAAGTGTCATATCAAAACGAAGCGTACTATTTAAATAGGTGCAACAATTAAACTGGTCTGCTGACACGCGGTGACCATGAAATAAGGGGAAACAAGATTTAATAAATGTTCCTCTTGCGAACACCATTTTCCAACTGGTAGGTTTTAGTTGATGTTCGTAAGAAAATAACAATAAATATTGTTTGTCCTTAACCATGGTGCTCAAAATGCATCACGCACAAAGAGAACCGAATTTGTTTGCGATGCACGGCCACACCAAACCATCACCCGCATGATCACTTACAAACCTGTCATGGCCCCCAGAGGACGCCCTTTGACAATGCCCGCGTAGCTGGGTCCTCCTGTTCACCAAGCCATCAAAGACACACAAAACTACATCACCCACCGGCCGGTCGCACTTCATCTCCAAAAGATTCAAAGTGACAACTGCCCGTTGCTGCGTAGCAGCATGGACCGTTTTAGTTCGATGGCCAGGAAGGAAAAACAAATTCAAACCCCATTGTACATGTACTTACTTGCATGTCGCAAAAAGTTACCATTCTAAAACGTCACTTTTCCAAGTTCCCAATTTGGCTAAAATGGTCCATTCGCGTTGACGCAAGTCCACACGGGACAACTTACCTCCCTGCTGAGCGGTGTTGGGCTTGTCGCCTTTCCGGTTTCCGCAAGTAGTTGTTGCACTCGAAGCCACCAGCTTTTCTTTCGGAGACGAAGACCCGGTGTTAACGGTGGCCGGTGGCATGATGTTATCCGGGACAGATGCTGGGCTATGTGGTGATGCTGGCGGGATCGTGGTGCGTCCGTCCAACCTGCGCGCAACAAGATTATTCCAGAGCATATCATACAGGGATTTATAACAGTTGCCCTACTATTTACAGTATAACCCACCTATGCTGTTTCATGAGTGTGCAATCTCCTCCTTCGTTCGTGTCCAAGCTGTACACGTACAGGTAGCCGTCAGCAGAAGCAACGAGAATGAGTGGACTCTTCTGAATCCTGGAGGTCACAAACAAATAGTGTTATTTTTATTTATTGTTATTGAATTAGATTAGCAGACTCACGTGGCAAGAGTGCAGACATTCTTGAGTCCGGAGAACGGAAGGTGGACGTTGGCAAAAGCACGTCCTTGGTTGAACATGTCCGTCACTTGCGAAGGCAAGTAACTGGCCACGTATCCCATCCAACCCTGGGACTCTTCAGTAGGTTTATTCCTGATGAAGTTCAAGTTCGATCATCAATATACTTGATGAAACTCCTCGTGAAATAAATACGGTAACATGCATACGTCTCTTTCACGTCCTCCAGTTTGAAGATGTGAACCGTTTCGGTGTTGCTGGACGCGCACAAGTAGAGGGAGTCTGCGCTGAATGCCAAAGAGTAGATGCTCACGCAGCTATAAATATGAAAAATAGTAAATTAACATGATTACACACAAATACGATGGAAATGCACGCGTACCGTTTCATTCCTCGCCGGAATTCAAACAGTTTTGTTCCGTCATGAACGGAAAAGACTCTTATCACGGTCCCCTAAAATTAAAAACATTTTTTAAATCCAATATAAATGTCAACAATATTAACGCTGAATCAATATATAACTATAGCATGGTTAACATAAAGATGGTACAAAACAAGTTTTTACGAAGCAACGTGCCAATCTTCATATGATCTCAGAAGTTTGCTAACATTGCTATACACCTGAATATGGAATATAATCAGGGGAAATGAGTTATGTATTTGAAATTAATAAGGTACATAAACACAGTGTACGAATCAGTATTTCTGATGTCGTAGCTTTAAATAAATTTACTGATTCGTGCAATTTGCAAATACATAATAGTCAACTAAATAATTAACACCTTTTCAGCATTCAAAGGCAAATAAAGAGTTGCCGTTTGAAATTAACAATGGTAATTATATTTTTACGAATAGATTGTTTACATAGTATTTGTTGACCTCACGTAGAATAATCGACTCAAAAAACCTGTTCAGTTTAAAACCATATTTCCATGAAATAAGCTGGTTGTTGCCGATGATACCCACTGAAAAAGAGTTCCTTGGACAAAGTAGGCCAATGCCACTAGTAACTCTTTTTCAAGTTCCACCCAAAATCACTTGCACCATTGGTACAACGGGATATTGCAGCAGAAGCAAACAAATAATTTTACATCTTACTCATTTTTACCGCGCACAAGTATAAAACCTATAATATTCCTATTTTTCCATGTATACTTGTGTTTGCCCTTGAAGCTAGTACAATACAATACAATACAATATGTCAGGCAACAACAGGCTCTTGGCCCAACTAGGTTGCCCCTGTCAAGTACCTAT
>JAQFZQ010000687.1:0-28056 GCA_034696005.1 Glomeris marginata | reverse complement strand
TCACAGTAAAGGGAACAAATTTTTCCGTCTTCCAGAATTGATTTATTGGGCGACAAACAATAAACGCTCAAAATTCATGAGACGCACCGCCATTATTGACAATGCTAATTAAACCAATACTGGCGGCACCATTTACAAATCTTAAAAACGCGGTATTTTTCCGCGGGCCAAGAAAACGCGTTGCATGTAAGATAATATTTTTAAAAATAGTTTAATATTCACTTCAAACGTTTGGTGAATAAAAATTTTGCATTTTGGCAGCATGGAATTTGTTAATCAAAAACGGTCACTACTTTCCGGATAGCCTACGTACATAGCTTAACTTAGCTTCCATATAATTTCCAAACACGACCAATTTTGTTTTATAAAAACACGCTTCGATGAAAACTACACGTGTATACGTATACCGTGCAAATTTATGTCTATATAGAGACAGTGAAAGAAAACAAATATATATACTATTTACGTTTCACTGTCTGCAAATGTATTTTAGTGACACAAAATGTTTATATAGTAGAGCTTGGTGTTGCATTGTGGCAAATAAAAAGAAGATATTCACGGCTATCGGTACGAAAGGTTTTGCATTTTCTTCCATGTTTTCCATCAATACGGTTAAGATGGTGTTGATGTAGGGAGTTGCTATTAACATGGCACAGCCAGACGGTATTTTCGTTATATTCGTCTAGTGGCCGCAAAACTAACTTTCCGGCAGCCGAGCTTGAAACTCGAAATAAACTAAATTCAAAGCTTTAACCTCGAGGCCCAAATTAGCGCCGCAGTTACCCATCAAAATGTTTTTTCCCCATCCCAAGAAGCACAGTGAAAATAAAACTCAAACATAAATCTGAATTTACACTCTGTAAACACACGAAATCCAAATATCCTTTCACTAAAATATCCAAAACAACTTTCCAATATAACTTAAAACCCAACATGTATAAACTGCGCAACGAAAAACTAATTCTAACTTTATTTACTTCCTAATTCTTCCTAAATCTAATCCTGGTGACACTAACAAGTTGATATTTTTCAGTGCTTGCCCCACTTAATTGAATATTTCCTGCCTGCTCAGCGAAAATAGTTGCGCGTTATAAGAATGATGCCGCGAGTATCTTTCGGAAGAACTATTTTGGGTTCATCCCAAAAAACCCAGATAAGGAGTTTGCTGCAAGTCAAGAAAAGAATGAAGTGCTAAACAAGTAAGGTATTCATAGGATATCTAAAAGATCACTTGTGGAAAGCCATCGAAGTGTAAAAAAGGGTTGCGATGAAAATAAGCCGCGGAACTAATGACACCTCTAAATATTGCATTTTTTCTTCGAGAAGTACTGAAAGAAAGGGACATATGGCTGTTCTATCTCCAGGATGAAGATGTGTGAAGAAAAAATAGAAGAAAGGAAGGCAACAAGAAAAAGGTGTGGCCTCCAGAATTCCTGGACAGCATCTTCATTCGAGGCCATGACTTTGGCCGGATAGGTAGTTATAGTTTGTTGGCAGAGACAATCTGAAATCACCATGGAAAGACCGGCTTTTATTCGAGTGCCCAGAAACAAGAGTGGAGAGAAAGATGTGAGTTGACTTCACTTGACTAGTTTCCAATTTATACAAGTCTGTATGTAAACTGCATTCGCAAATCGAGCATCTCGGTATTCAAGGCCCAGCCAAATTAAAATTAGAAACACCCTTCAAACAATTGCTTTCTTTCTCCCCAATTCAAATCCTTCAAAAGAAAAGTCAGTCAATGTTGCACTTGCAAATTGGTATCTAAAACCAATATTTATCCTATTTTTCTAATATGCTAAAATTTTATAATTGATCAGTGAAAAATGTGTATATTTCAATTCATGAAAGTTCAATTCTCAATTTGACAATGTCAATGACAGAACTTTGAAAATAGGTACTACATTTGAAGACATTAGGTGCATTCAATCTTATTGTAAAAATTACAATTTTAAATACATATCAGGTCATTATAGTTATTAAAATGTGATTGTAATAAGTTAGAAATGACCTAAAAAGAACATCAAATATCTCTCTGCAGCATTTACTTGTTTATGTCAAAATCCAATCCATCTGATCATTAACTGGTTTGAGATTGAATCAATGATTGAATGCAGACACTGTCACTTTATACTACTGTCAAAATAAACGGTACACTTGAAGTCACATTTGGTGCTATTTAAATATTTACTCCCATTTGGATTATGTCATTCTCAAATTTCCAAGTTTTTCATAGAATATTTATTAAAAAATTAATTCAAAAACCTTTCTTATTTACACATTACTTTGAACATAAAACTCCCTTAATTGTATTCATGCTACAATTTGTTTTAGGTGTTAGCCGAACGTTAGTATTCCCTCAGATCAACTGAACAAAATCTGAAAAATTTGCCTTAAAAAGTTGAAAGAGTTAAAATTGCGATATAATAGTATGCAATAATGTAAATTATTTATGTAGCAGCAGAATATAAATCAAAACTTCATTAGGTCACTGTAAAGTTTTACATTAATTACATCAGAGTATTTTACCTGCCAATAATTTTCCATTAGAGCCATTTTAATTTCCCAAAATTTGAATTAAATATATGCAAGGTGTCAGATTGAATTGGCCCAATTGAATGAATATAAATGCAAGCATGGTTGATAATAAAATATTTCGATTTAAAATGATTTTTCACTGTTAATCACATAATAATAAATTTGAAATACTAAAATCAACAATTATTTAGCTGCACCAATTATGAATATAGGTCATTTGAATGATTCAAGCTGAAAAAACAGAGTTGGTTTTTGAAGAGTTGAAATATTGCAAGGAAGGCGACCTTCAAGGGGTCGCTTTTGCCAAAACTGTTGACAACAATGTTGAGAGATCATTTTTCAAGCATCAAAAAGAAGTGCAACAATGCACATCCCAAAAAACAACGGAAGTGAAATGCCAGAACTATCACATGACAAATAACTCCAACTGCATTTCATATACCTATAGGTCTATTTTCAGAAATAATCTTTATTAAATCACATATATTTTTAAATTAACAAACCAACTCCAGAACACCTAAACATGTTTTAATTGTCAGTATTGCAATTTGTATAAATCTCCCGAAGCATTAAATGTCACTTGCAATTTGCCAAAAACGGCACAAGTAAAAATGTAAAAGTGAAAGGATGGAAAATTGGTTTCAAAGTCTTGTCCACGAGCCAAGAAAAATTCTTGAAGATTTTTAAAAATCTACCAAAATCCAATAAAAAAAATATATATAAAAAAAACGAGGGGAAAACCTTGATTTTTTTAAAAAGTAAACCGTTAAAAACCGTTCAAATATGCAAATAAAAGCTTCTAAAATCTCACAGGTTTATGCGGAAAAATACAATACAACCTCTATACCTGAAAATCCAAGGAAAATTAGAAAATAAATGTTATCAAAATGTTATTTGGAAGTTGTATTTAGAAATATATTAAAATGCCTGCACTATAAATCACGCTTCGTAACATTAGTTTACATTCCTTGATCATGATTTATTATTTTGCAAAGTTGTCCAAATATTTGTAAATTTCATAAGTTCTGAAGTTCTTCAACTTTTTCACCAGTTTCCATGTTTGATTTATTACAAATACATTGTGTTCATATACTGTATAATGTTTCTTTAAAGGTGCCATTTAAAAGAAAAGTTGTAGATATTTACATGTATTTTTTCAGGATTTTATTGAGTATTAAAAAGTCAAATTAGCAAGTTATTTGTGTAGTATGAATCAGCACTGGACTTCAAAACAATGTTTTCACTAAAATGGAAGGGGGGGACCTGTCCCTCAAAAAATGCGTTTTATTTGAATTGGGGTGGGGTACTGCTAAGAAGGATCCATCGGCATCGCACTGTGAATGGGTGGCCAAAATAGTTCATCCATCTCCAACTCCATCTGCAGTCGAGACTTCTATTTCCAGATCTGCGCATGCTCACAACCACCCATCACTTCCACTTGGAACAGATCAGTGTTCACAAAATAAATAGGGCCCTCAAGCACAGACGTCGTAGCCAGCCAACCAAAATTAAGGATTACCTACTTTTATATCAAAGTGTGCAGTGAAGTTTACAAAAAGTCAGCATCTTCTACTATAAGCCTGTGGCCATGACCTCCGTGGTGCGGATTATCCTATACAGGGACAATGCAGGCACAGCACCCTGGGGCTTCAGGCTACAGGGGGGTAACGATGTCGGTGGACCTTTGATTATCCAAAGGGTACGTAAGCCAAATTTAAATTCTACTATAGTACAACTTGAAATTTGAGATCTTGCTCCTACTGCCAACAAAAAAACCTCATCCCCGTGTTTGGATCGGTGAAACTTGACCCTGACGTTACTGCGTATGCCGACAACTTCCGGTCCACGCACTGTATTTGCCCCCCAAATCACAGCCAACGCCACCTATCGGTATAATACCCGAACGAATTACAAACTACTGCCCCTCCCTTTCTATCGAAGGACTCCGTAAGATCCAAATTCTATCCAATACAGTAAACCATCTATAAATTGACCATAGACGTTCAAAGAAGTTGATTGATTGATCTGAATGCTAATGGGTTCTATATACACCATCTGGAGACTAAACCCAGGGTCCTCCATAAGCTACTATCTAACCCCGCACGCAAACGTGCTTAACCTGAAGTCCATAGACCCATATTTGTGTTAGGACGCAAGCATTTTTAATGCACACTTTGCAGGGCCCACAGTGAATCCCTATGTAGATACTCTAGTTAATTAGCTCAAATTAACTGATGGGGGAAACCGGAGTACCCAGAGTACCCGGTAGTTCAGTGGCTAGTTCAACAATGAATAATATGATGATTCATTGGTGATGGGGGATCGTGCCGCTAGTGTACACAAATTCTACATTGTGATAAATTTATAAAGTTACTGTTCAGTGCAGACCTCTTGTTTCGACCTGAAGTAAGGTTCTGCTAGTGGAAGGAGCACAACACTAAACATGCACCAACTCCCAAAAATGGTTAACTTAGTAAAATTAACACAGCAAAACGCTAGATAAATTTGATGAACACCGAGTATAAAATTATAGACACGGAAATTAACTAAAGAAGTATTCAAACCCATCCCTTTCCAATAACACATTTTGATTGGTAATTTATATATTTCAAGGCAAAACAGAAAGAAAAAAACGTTAAAACAGACTCCACTCCAGAGATGTTATGGTAAATAACAAACTGGAACATTATACAATTATGGGCGAGATATTTTAAGGTGTGTATTCATAAACAGTGATGGTACAAGGAGGCAAAAAACTGTAACAAAGGTGTCTTTGTGCAACATGTATACTGTGCTACATAAAACGTCTAATTATATGGAAATTGATTGACGGTGTAGGTGTTCCTGGGTTCGCCTTCGGAGGGTGAACTGCACCGTGGTGACGTCATAGTGCGCATTGGCAACCACGACTCCACTCGCTACTCTCACCACGAAGCGCAGATGGCCATCAAGAATGCCACCAATCACCTCGACTTGACCGTGCTAAGGTCATGTGACGCTACACAATTACGTAAATCGTCCAATTTCCAGTGAAACTGTGCGCAAATCAGTTCAAATTTCCAAGTCTAGTCCACATTACAATATGCTATTCCAAAACAATGCTTATGAACTTGTCTAATAACTACCAGATGGTACATTCCAGTCTCCTTCAACCTGGTTGAGTTGTTTAATGAGCTTAGTGGGGCTTTGGCTATGGCTGCTAGGTGGGAAAAAGATGGGGATGGGGTTCTTTGAACTATGGCCACCTCTCCCAATGTTCTGGTTTGGAGTTTGGTTCAGTCTGTTCTAACGCAACACTTCCTAAGGAGCTTTGGTAGCTGGAAGCTGCTAAACAACATTGGTATAGTGTGGAACTAAAACACTAATAAGAGGTGGTGTATTTATGCAGTCTATCTAATGAAGGAATAGGTCCTTATTGGATCTTAAATGGAAAGAAAACCTTCTCTAGGATCTTATAACATTCGAGAAGGGGAACCTTCCCAAGGTTTTTGGTTAAGGGGATGGAAAGGAGGGAAACAGAAGTATTTTTTGGCAGAGAACCATCTAACAGGTTTACTAGGCACTTGTTCTGGAATAATGCACTTAGTGTGGTCTACAGCATAGGACACAAAATCCAAAATGTATGTCACTACTTCTAACCAAATGTTCTAGTCTATCAAGGCAGTTCAATTTTAACAATTAGAGCCTGATTATTTCAACCTGTTGTCACACTAAAGTATGTACTTCAAAAGTAATTGCCTGTGTGGCTGTTCCGGGGCAAAAAGGAAGCTATGACCCAAAGATGGGGACATGCCCATTGAACCACTACCAGGCCATAATAGTTATCCACCCTATATTATTGCATATGTTTTTCAGTTAATTTTTATAGAATCCTTTCAATAATTTTCCTCCAACATGGTAATCTAGACGAGGGGGAGGTGGTCAACCCCCTTCTCCAACGCCGGTACCATCAGCTGGGTACCATGCATCCCCTTTGGGGCACTACCTTCCGAAAACCGACCAACGACGTTTCAAGCCTCCGCCCCCGCAAAACAATCCACAGGCTCAGCATGGCGACATCGACTTGGATAAAGAGATTGAACGAGAACTTATATCCCACCAGGCAATCTATCCAGATCTTAGTGATACTCTCTTAGATATGCCATGCAGCTCCACAATAAAATGTGATTTTAAACTTGCAGCCACACCGTACCCTGCCACTGATAACACCAGCTATCAAGGTGAAGCACGACCTACCAACTGGATCCTATCTGCGTCATGTCCATGACCCTTATGCCAAAGGATCTCGCCAAGAATATGCAATGAAAACCAGGGTAACATTACAAAATCTTAATATACGAATACCATTCTGGATGAAAAATGTACAAAGTATAATCAGTATCCTTAGATTATTCCATGTCAAATGCCTTAACTGTTCCTGCTCCTCTATGTCCAACTGCATTCACATTTTTATTGGGACCAGTATTTAACAAATTACAATCCTTCAGCTTGGGTGGGGGTACAATAAAAACACCACTACACGTTGGCAATGTTGGGTTAACTTGTTTATATTACAACATGTGTTATCTCGCTCTGTCCCTTGGGTGATTCACCTTGATCCTGTGATTTACAGCACCTCATTCAACACCTCTAGAGACATTTTATAGTAATTCCAGTAGTAATTCAAGACTATTTCATTTACACACCCTTCAAACCCTGAACTATACAGACCGAAATTGATTGCTCGTCATTCTAGAACAGCAATGCTATGGTACTTATAGATACTTAAGCTTAAAAAAATGTTGTTTAGGAGTTTTATTAGTGAACAACATGTGTTTACTTGCAGATGAGGGTAATGGCAATAAACTCCCATTTGCCATATGTTTACACTAAAACTGCACCTTCCCTACTTTGAAACCGTCTTAGGAATATTACTCAAAGGTTCAGTGATCTCTTTCAGGTCAAATGTTTTCACATATGTTGTTAGTATTTATAACATCTTATAATAGACATCATTGGTCATTTTCCAAATAACCATGAGTGAGGAGCACTGCAACTCCATTACCAATCTAGGCTCAACTTCTGACCAATTAAGCCTTCCCATTCCTGATCTAGTTTCATTTCATGACTTATGTCCTTAAATAAAATCTCCAGGTTCCCACCCCAGATGATACTTTGTATTAACTTCCCCTTCAAACATTCATTGTGAGCCATTCCCACACGACCATTCGTAGAAATGTCACATTCGCATGCGGCACGAAGACAAAATGACAACAAATGGGTGCTAAGCATTGTAATGTCCCCAAAATAGTTCATTGTAGTAAACTTAACATGGACCGATAATTAATAATCTGCACTGACTTACTTTTGGTATGTGGAAGGTTCACGACTCGATCCTGAACGCTGGAGCTGCCATGTCTACCGGTTCAAGTCCAGCGCGTTCGGCGACACCCGAGGTTATCGGACAAGTGGGTCCCAACTCGCACTTGGTCCATCGCCAGTACAACTCTCCCATCAACTTGTACTCGGCTCAGAATGTGGCTGACACCATAGCCGGTCAAACAGGGGTGACGCCGTAAGTCTGCCATAACTGTGTTTCACTTTGGGCAGGGGCCACCAGGGCATATTTTAAGGATTACAGACATCACCTTGCCTTTTACATTATAGTTGCCTGGTATTGTAGTTTGTAGTTAGAAAGTGCGTAGACTAATGAATTCCGCTTTGTGGTGTGCCTGCACCCAGCCGGTAATCACATGAACCTCATTTAGTGCTCACGGTCAGACTCTGTCAGAATTCCTTAAAGGAGCCATCTTGGAATTCGCTGCGCAGGCGCAATCTGACAGTGACAGGTCCAGGTCAGTAGTTATCCATACCGTTGATAACTTGGCCATTAGTTTTTTTCTGTATCAGCACATCATCCTCTCTTCCTTTCATTCTGTTCTTAATTCCTTTTCGCTTTTTTTAGTGCCCGTCAACAGCTCTGCAAAAATTTTCAACCATAAGTAATTCAATTTTTAACATTTTATATATTTTGATTCGCCTGTGCTGCTTGTGTTATTAAACCAGACACATGATTCCCATTTTTACAATACCCCTTTAAAAAATAATTTGTAGGTTCACACTCCTTCATAGAATCCATTATACATGTTTCTATTTTTAATGTGATTTTTGTTTCTATATAACTTCCTTTTCTAGTTTTTTAATGCTCTTAATTGAAGGTCATGCCTTTAATTAAATTACAATACTTAATTCCCCATAAATTTGTTTTCAAATAGATCACACTTAATACCTACTGTGCTTAGACTAGGAATAGTTTAATAGTCCGATTCATTCTCCTATACCTGACAAAATTAAGCTGCATGTATAGTTATTTTTAATTTTGCATAATTGCATGACATCCTGATTTCATTCCACACGTGCAAGGCTCTAGAATAATATTATTGCATTATTTAGAAATTATTATACATTGCTGGCCAACCATAATGTTACCATAATAACTACAATATTCTGGTATAGGTCCAAGTCTGAAAGTTCTTCAAATGGTATATATTTCTATTATGGGGCATCATGAAAAAATATTACAACAGTATCCATAATTTGTGTTAATGGCAAGAAAATATAATTATTATTGATACATGATTAATTCGTTAATGTAAAATAAGAAAATTTATACTATCGTTTTATATGAAGATTTGTGATTCAAGATTACAAATTAACATTTTAATTTGAAGATGTACCAAGCAATATTTACGATTACTTGGCGAAAATTAAATATTATAAACAGCAAATTATATGCCCAGGTCCCGTCCCTTTAGTGCGTTAAGTAGATGGCACTTTGCTCGTATTAATTATATAGAGTTGGCCTATGGTTGACCTTGGGTTGACCAAATAGAGTATTAGGCAAAATAGATGCTAATTGGCTTGCATGAGTTTTGTAGCACACCTAAATTGGAATGTTTTCTTAATATATAAACAGCACCGCTACTTATTTTGTATCGTAAGGGGTTTAAAGATCATTTAACATGGTTTAACCTGTTCGTACAAGGTCTAACGAACGTGATTTTCGTTTATAATTAACGCGTTTTGCAATCCAGTACAAATGGCGTCGTTTCATTGTGGTGCGCATTTTACATTGAAATACGAAAATACGTGAATAATTATACAGGATTTTCAACTCACTGAGATCACAGACGGTCTCTTCAATGTTGTGGCATCTTTTATAGTCGAAATAACTGCATTTTTGTGCTCATAAACTCGCAAAATGACGATAGCGTGCGACGAATACAGCCGCTCGTCGCCACATTGGGCCAAGGAGTTGGCAGTGTGACGTGATACCTAACTAAAAATCTGACGTGGCGCGGATAATTTAGAGTACAGTGGGGACAATGAAGAAAAATAATTGGGTTAATTAAGCAAGTTTTATTCAACGAAACTCGTTGCGAAACCTAGGTGAAAACACAACTTTTAAAATTTTGAATCCAAAATATTACTCTTCAGTCGGGAAAATGTGGAAAAGTCACCCATATAAATGACGTCACAAAGGCCCTTTCTCTCTTGGAACAAAATGCAACAAAATACAAATTAAATACTTGGAATATCAATTCTTTAATTGAATGTATCTCATAAATAACAGGAACTTTGTCTTGTTTTTATACAGGAAATATACTCTGAAAGTTTGTAACGCCATTTATACATTCACACCCTGTATAATACCAAGAGTGTATGATAATACAGGATGGGCAGCTCAAAAGTCAAATTTTCAATGATCTTGATTGATAACAAACACAACAGTTAAATTTGCTAACCATTGAATTTCTCACCTTTGCTTTTCTCTGCATTATTATGTAATAATAGTGGAACTAAGATATTTGCATGGCAACGGTCCCTAGTGATACCACAGCTCTGTTGGGACAACAATTTTTGTTGATTCGATTGGTGACTATAATATTCTATTAAAATTGGAGCCCATAACATTATTTAATAGAGTTCCTGGATGGGTCTTTTGAAGAATACAACCACCTTATAAGTTATAATGCAAGTTTACTGCGTCTCAGTCCAAGGTAGCTGAAATTGCGTAGCGCTACTATTTGATCTGAGCACAATAAACGTACATACTCTTATTACTGATTTAAAGTGCCAAACATAAAACAAACTTTTTGAACAGCTTTCAGCATTTTCCAGAACGTGAATGCAAGGCACTACTCTTTCAGCTGAGCATGCATTGCGGCTAGTTTCAGCTACCTCGGACTGAGACGCAGTATAATATGCCATTTGTTTGCTGGTTGTAGGGGCATACATAGGCTGTTGTTCCAGAGAACGTATGTTACTGGTTTTGGGAGACGCATTGGGTGTCATTTCCAGCTAAGGTGGTAATTGTTCTATAACAGCATTGGCGCACTGCGAACTTCAATATTGGAGAAATTAACCCTGGAATGCCTTAATTGCATTTCACTATAGTCTACGATATAAAGTCTAAAAGTCTAGTTAGTGGTGGGTGCCACAATGAAATGGGGCCCTGGATATTGGTGTGATTTTGGATGCAGTGTTTTTAAAGATGCGTGTTTGTTCAGAGATGACAACGAGCAAAGTGCCCTAGGACACAATTCACCTGATTGTAGTCTTTTTATTGATCTCTCCTTCCTCAAAACTCTGAAGCGTACTTAAACGTTTGCCGAGGCCGTTCGATATCACCAAGTCACCCACCTACCAAACCATCTACGAGAAGGAGTGGAAGGACCTGCGCCGTGCCGAGCTGAGGGAACACCGTCCCGTGCAGAATCATGTGAAATTCGTGGCCAGCCAACCAGCAACGATTCCACATCATACTACTTCCAAAGACTACGACTCCTGGGTCAACTCATTTGGCATCCCAAAAGACAGGATCTTGCAGAGCCGAAGTTTCGATCTGATCACGACAACGCTGATTGCTGGCGAGACTGATTTTTAACTTCCTGATTCAATGAATCTGTTGCAATTATCTAGTCACCTGGCAAATACTACTGCAAAAACTACTAAAATTAACCATATAACTACTATGATATAAGAATCGCTTGGTTTGTATACTGTAGTAGCAAAAGTAGCCCTTATGTATACCGTAGATGACACTACAGTCATTGTCAGCAGCAATGATCAATGTATATTATTATTAATATCAAAAGAAGAAGTTAATTTAAGATACGTATTTATATAAGATGAGAAGTTGTATAACTATAAATTATAAGGGTTGTAATGAGGTGATACCTTAATATTTATTCTGGTTGGGACATCGAGATTGTAATCGTATGAAAATTGTAACAACGTTTACACATGATATTCACATGTATTACACGTAATCACTGATTGACAGCTATGTGATGTGATTTCACACTAATGCAGAGTTTAACTGTACAATTTAAAAGAGGTGTATGTAAGATTTAATTAGAGATACCCACAGCCTTCCTGTAGTTGTGATTTCTCCCAGGGTTGACTACGTACAATCGCAAAGTATCAATCACAAAGTATCTAAGACATTTGTCATCGAACAATGTTTGTGATGTTAATTTGGTTCCCTATTGGAAGAGAACACTACAAAAACGATGTTGTGGAAATTGGAATAGTGGAACCACAACGATATTGCAGTGGGAAAGTGTGATATAAAATGGTTCCGCGCACCTGGTGATGGCTCGTGATAAGCTGAATCACGTGGAAAGTTTTAAAACTAAGTTGGACGATTTTTTCAATATTATGGGGAGGGTATAGGTACTTGACAGGGGTAACCTAGTTGGGTGGGCCAAGAGCCCTAGGCTGTTGTTGCCTGACATATTGTATTGTACTAAGATTTTGTCGTAAACACGCAATGGAACATGTAGCGGACCACTATTTCAATTCCCACAGTGTAGTATTTTCAGCAGTATATTTTCCAATAGGGTTATCCTTAAGGCCCCCTTGGTCATTACGGTACAGATTTAGAATGAATGATACGTAGACATGGAGGGTGTGGATGGTGGCATTGCGAACAATAGCGTAATAATCGATACGTACGAAATTTGCGATTTGAGTCATTAAATCGCAAGTAACTGTGAGTTACTATACTCTATTTACAGGTAGTTGGCACCTTAGTAATATTTAAGACTATGGTTTTGAGCACCTTGTCAACAGAGTATAGTTTTGATACATGGTGATACCTGAACGCCTCGTGTTTTAAGAGAACGCAGAACCAGCAACCTATATTGATGGAGCATAGGTTTGGATTTGGCTTCGTGTTTTTGCACCAATTGCGTTTCTGGCATTAACTTTGCAGTGTTCATTAATTGATTGTTTGAATGTTGTGTGAGCTTTATTTTTTTCTTCTTCTTCCCCCCACATTTTGTAGGCAGCAGAAATTGCTTGGTGGGTTGTAAAAATTTTAACATCCGTTAACGGATAGCTTCCAATAAAAAGGATGCAATAATCTGTCCACGTTGTCATGTTTATTTCAATAATGAGAATTGAAGTACACAGTGAAACCTGTGAACTTGACCACCCTTACATGCTGACCACCTGACAAAGTTGAACGTTTTTTTCATGGAAACCAAAAGTCCCATAGGATTTCCATAGGGGTGGGTGAACCTCGTTAATCTGACCACCTGCTTACTTTGAATGTTTATCACATTTCATAGCACGCTGCCATACCTTTATAATGTGTTTTAACCTGAAAAGTTGACCACTGTATAAGAAATTGGGAAACTAATATTGCTCCCTTGACAATTTCTTGTCCAGTAATTTAACACCATGATAACGTACAAAAATCTACTTTTCATACATTTAATATATGTATTAAAACATAACGTTGTGATTACTGTCCCTTTAATTAAAGAGAAAATGCAAAATGGATGGGGAATAGACTAATTAGTGTTGAATTACAGACATAGCTGATTTTATTATTGCAAAATATAATCACACGGCTATGAATGCCTATAAAATAATGTCATGAAAGGGCATGTCGAATATGAATGATATCACAATTGGAAAATTACATGTTCCTTGCGCATTCCGTTAAAATTTCTGCATCTCATTGTGGGCAAAATTAAAAAATACATTATTTGCAATGCAGTAGAATCTCGATTATATTCATTAGTATGCTAATATACATACTGAATGGAGTTTTGTATAATCCGGAATTTCGAGTTTTTACACTATATTAAAACTTGTAAAATACAGTATCAATCATTCATATTCAATGTACCCCTTCAATATTTCAACATGTACTATGTGGAATACTGTACATGATATCAAATATTAATACCTATGTAAAAGCTTTACACCTGAGCTGCATTCTCACTTATACATTGAGTTTATACTCCTTCCAATGACCAATCGCCGTATTTCACTTGTTCCAGCTCCAATCTCATATAATTTCGCATCTCTCATAAAACGACCAACAGGGTAGTCATTTATGTATCCATTTCCCCCTGTGCATAATAACATGTAGTATTGCGGTAACCCAGCCCCAGTCTAAACTAGATATTTACCAAGTAATTGGATGGCATCTAATGCAACAGCTGTTGCAGATTCAGCACCATACAGGATTGCACAAGCAGCATCCTAACAATTAACATGTTGTTATAATTTTCATCAGAAGGAATACATCAAAACATAATATTTGAAGGGCAATCTAATTACTTTGTTATTGACGAGTCCTTTATCGCAAGCCCTTGCGACATTATAGAGCAAAGACCGGCTTGTCACTAATCTAGTATACATGCTTGCCATTTTAGCTTGTAGCAGCTGCATGAAAAACAAATTCATTTCATGTATTACATACACAACTAGAGGGGTACTTTATAACATAATCTTACTTGAAATTCCCCAATCATTTGTCCAAAAGCTTTACGTACATGAACGTATTCAAATGCGTGATCACAGCACGCTTGCATGATCCTGAAACACACAGTAATCTTCATATAGCAGCATATATTTAATACAATTGATGCAATTGGATAGCTAATTACCCAATTGGACCTCCTGTCAAGACAACTCTTTCCAGATCCAATCCAGACATTAGCACGTAAACACCTTTATTTTCCCCTCCGAGCAAATTTTCAGCTATACGTAAACAAGTTTCTTGATAAGTATTACAATTTTTGTATTATTATACCAAATAATACAGTAGTCCAAATATTATACCTGGTACTTTACAGTCCTCAAATATTAATTCGCTTGTGTTTGAACCTCTCATTCCAAGTTTATCTAATTTCTCACCAGCTTTAAATCCCGGCATCCCCTGTAGTATTTTATTTATCAGACTTGTAAACATTAAACAATATACAGCAGAACATGGCAGAATATATTACCTTTTCTATAATAAATGTACTAATTGAATGCTGAGGTTTTTCACTGTCTGGCTTAGTTTTAGCATAAACTACCAAAACATCGGCATCGGGACCATTAGTTATCCAGAATTTGCTTCCATTCAATACATAGTAATTTCCTAATACGTTAATTATTAAAAGTTAGTATTTTCAGTGCACTTAAAAAATACGGGAAACAAATGCACCTTTCTTCTCTGCTCTGAGCTTCATGGAAACTACATCAGACCCTGCATTGGCTTCACTCATGGCCAGAGCCCCAATGTGTTCCCCACTAATCAACTGAAAAATGGTGAAATTAAGTATGTCATTTAATTGTTAATGTGAAACGCGTGATTAAATCACCTTTGGCAGATATTTCTGTTTTTGACTCTCATTTCCATGTCTGTGTATTTGATTGATGCAAAGATTTGAATGCGCACCGTAACTTAGCGCAATAGCCGGAGACACTCTTCCAATCTCTTCGACGATGATGACATTATCCAAATAAGTGCCATCAGTTCCGCCATACTTGCCTGCAGACAGAAAAATCAATCATAAATTCCGTTTAAAACTAACATTTTTAACGAATTTAGTAATATATAAACTCAACTGGATACTGTTATTCCTAGTACTCCAAGATCACCCATTTTCTTCCAAAACTCCTAGAGATTAAATATTAAACATTAACATATTATTTATGTATTACTTACATATACAAACATATATAATATACAAATAAATTTTGTATATTATATATTGCAAAAAGCCTTTTCACAATTGTGCAGTAAAATGAGTAACTTTGTATATGCAACATTCTTTGCGAATAACTACAATATGCATTTGGCATAATCCTAAAGAAATTCCAGTACATATTTCCCATTCAGAAAAAATATTTTACAAGAATTCATTTTACTGGAAAAACATGTTTGCATTATATATAATTACCCGCAGTCCAGAAAATGTATTTTTCTTATCAATTTCATCTGCATAAGGAGCCAGTTCTTTTTGCGCAAACTGGTGTACAGTATTTCTCAGCTGGAAAGATGAGTGACATTCAAGGTGAAATGTGAAATCATATGGTGAAATCGATGGGCCCCGAAATAGATCACCTGTTTTTCCTCTTCAGTAAATCCATAGAGATTGTCATCAATTGGGAAAAAAGACAACATCCGCATTGGAATACATCTTCCAAATCCACTTTGCAATCGTTTACATATGTTCCTTGCCGAACCAGCAAAGATATTCATCGCCATCACGGTGCACTACACAAGACTCTTGCCGTCGACTTAAAGGTCTACTATACCCTACTAGTTCATGGAGCGTTGCAACGAAACAATAGAGTGCTGCCACCTAGTAGAAATGATCACAGTTACTATAGAGCTGGGATTATTTTTTTATTTTAAATCATTCATCTGAATAGGGAAAATCTAAACTTATAGAAACTGTGACACGCAATTTGATTCGACTTAATTCCCATCTCGGAACATATTTTTCAATAAATTAAATTTTATCACATATAGGCTATGTATATAATTAATAATAGAATTAATTGTTTTTAACAAAACATATTTTCATTGTTCTTGCACCCTAATATATACTTGGGTATATACCACTTGCATAAGTCTGTCTATTCCTAAGAAATATATGTAAAACGGTGACAGTTATAATATTAATAATATTATTAATATAAGTTTAAATAGGAAATACTATATATGGGTATAATATTGCAAAGATTCATGAAATCATATTTCACTGCCAGGTATACCCCTACATTATTTGTTTAAATTCCCTTCAACAACATTTCACTACTTTGCATTGGAAACTTGTAGAACATCATGGATTTTGTACAATAAACACGATTATCTGTTTACATCTCTAATTACTCACTTTTTAACTAAATTGTTTGCATGGTTAGCCAGATGTGCTTGGCCGTGAAGCCACTCACAGCAGATTGTTATGCAGATTGTTATGCATTATAACAAAGTACCTAAGTGGCGATACTTTTATGCAGTATGTTCTATAGAAACAACCAATATTTTGATGGTCTTTTAACCCAGGTAAGAAAGGGGTATACGTTGCAATATCTTAGGGATCAACCAAACCACTCTTGACCAAACTTAATAGAATAAGATAGATTTTTCTCAGATTTTGTAATAAACCAGTATGCAGTATTGCACAGGCAGCATCCTGAGGAACTGGTTTAAACATGATCAGCTAAAACTTTTGAAGAGAATGTACAGTTTTCTAAAGTTCGCAATATGCATTCAAATGAATAAAGAAATATGAGCTAACTTATTTCCAGATCTTGATACAGTCAACTTTTATGCAAAGTCTCTTGTATGGCAGACATGCTCTTATACAAGAAACTTCAGTTACATATCAACCAATATGGGTGGTCCCTTCGGGTTGACTATAAACGGTTTGTACTGTACAAAAGAACAATGTAAAACAAACAAAAAAAACACTGATTATTCCAGTTGAGATGTATTCAAAGGAAATAAAGATTCTTTACTGTTATTTAGTTCCAGGTTCTTTATATAAGGTCCTACCAGCTATACCCCAACCCAGCAGGGTTCTGTTTCACTATTATTCTGAGGGCCAGCTGAAATTACAGTACTCGATTGTCAACCATGTACATATACTGCAATGCATGCACAAGTACACTTTGTTCTTTTGTATGTGTGAGCGACACCATAACTAATATGTCCAACAAAAAAAGCATGTTTGTTAAACAGCTGACCAGCTGCAAGAAATACATTATGTTAATCTGAGACGAATTAGGTTGTCCATGCTGGCAACTTTCCCAAAATGCATGCATCATTTGGCGGCCATTAGGCGTTCATATGACCTCTTTAACATTTGTTGGACCTAAGTTTGGATGCGTGCAAAATCCTGGGCTGTCAGACTGAGATTTTTGACTCGACCCACCAAACTAAGCCCCTCTTTTTTCTTCCCCCCACCCTCCTCCCTTAGTTTTGTACACCCACGGCCTTCTGCTGCTAACTTCCGGTCTTCTTTTCTTACCACTACAGTAAAACCTTGGTAAAACTCAGACAACGAGACTATCTTGAGGAGGGAGGGTTGCAAACGTTCACTGTGAGCATCACTCAAAGGGATATTCACGTTTCTAAAACATATTGCTCTGCAATAAACATCAACAACAACAAGTATATGTACAACAGTTCAACTGAACGACTGATTCCACACCCAAACACAAAAAGGTGAGTATTTATTGAATGCAATTTTAGTTTACAACACAAAGTTTTTATGGCTTTTAACTTACCTATATCAATTTGGTATTATTTAAACAGTTCCATCTCAAAGTAAAAATTTTTACTTGTAAATACTTTCCTTTTTGCAAGATGCAATGCAAAATACAATGCAAAATGTTTGCAAAGTTTTATGGTCTATACTAAACTTATTGCTGACTTACCAAATTTTGGATACATACAGGCAAATATTTACACATTAATATATGGAACATATGCTCTTAATTCTGCAAAACTTGGAGTATTATATAATAGGTGTATCAGATATAGGAACATCAGTACAAAAAAACTGTAACTGTGGGATATATTTAATTTTATAGATATAATAAGATAATTTAGAAAATATAAGTAAAATTAATAGTATTATACATAAAAGTAACATTAAAGTACAATTCAGTTTGAAATGTAATATAGTACAATAGAAGTTAGACAACAAGCTGTCAGATTATTTCAATTTTATTGACAAAGTTAAAATAGACCATTTCATATGTAATTAAACCTTAGTATGGATTTTTGTTAAAGAGTTGGTATTCATTTAGTATTGATTGCTAAAAGGTGAAATATTTCAGTGGAAATAAGTTCTGTGCAAAGTATGTAAATCTATTTATTTTTGTTAATAATACACCAATTGCCAAATATAAGTGGTTCTTTATGTTAGTATATAGTATTTTTGCAGCTTGGACTAAGGTTAAAGACATTGAAGAAAACCTGGCGGTTTCAAAAATAACCGCAGCTTAAATTTCACGAACGTCTTAACAATTATGTCTGGGAACCTCAGTTATTGTATACACAACTCTGTTCTCTTTTGTGTAGCAAATTGCAGTTACATTTTTTTAATGCACCATGTTACTTTACAAATTAAGTTTGCCTGCATTCACCATGGGATATAGCACATGAGAGTACATAGTATACATTGACCTTACAAGGGAATTAAAAAATCTGAGAAACTTTCTTTAAAAAATTAAGGAAATGCTCCGAATTCATCAGCTGCATTTCACAGTAAAAGATGTACGTTGAAAAAATTAGTAGCAAATTGTTTAATGGGTCATGAAGCTTTGCAAACAGCAAGTATTAATTATTTTACAAGTTTTGCAATTGAATGTCTGACTTAAATTACTTCAAAATACATAGAATAATATACGAAAATTGACCCTATAAACCTTTTGCTACATGGACATATTCTTTGAACACAATTTGCTAAATCTATAAGTATTAAAAATAATCAACGTTTAAAGTTATAGTATAATAGTATAATTTTCTATTAACTGCCTTATGAAACTAAATGCTGCAAAATTTATGGAATCTAGTTGAGAATATAGATATTTCTGTCTACTCGTATGTAAAATTCAAAGTAATGGATTGCATCGTTTAACCTTCTTCAGACAGCAGCAAATTGAATGCAGTAATCCCTTCTCATGAAATGCTAATTTAATAAGTAATACACTTAACATGTTTTAAATGTTCATGAACTTGGGACATGGTGCAATGCCCTATAAAGCACAGTATAGTTTTCTGCAAATGTCTTATATAGTATTGCATGGACATAAAGTTACATACATTTTGGACCAATATATAGCAACATCTCCAAGGATGCAATTTTACTTTTTGCAAATCCAAATGTATTTTAATCCCAAATTTAAATTTAGACCCCTATTCCAGACAAAAATATTAATCATCAAAGTTAGAACACTATAATACACTAATTACACTTTAACCCAAAAGGGGAACACAACCAGTAAATCTGCCATTAAATCTGACATAATTTATAAAAGATCCTTCAGATGTTACAGCAATCCAGCTCTGTTGCTATAATTTTCCTTGGCAATGCTCATTAAAAAAAGTTCAATGAAAAGTATGCCAATATTTGTAAGCATATACTATTAGATTACCCAAAATGTTTATGTGTGTGTAAGATAATAAGATAATTAGATACCCATGCAACAATTTTGTATTGAAGAAAATGGAGGTCATCACTGCTAATTAAAAAAAATATATGGTATATATTTAGAGTGAAGCATTTTGAGTAAGATAAAAAGTTAAGGGAAAAAGTTGTAGGGATTTGCATCAAGTGTTGGAAAGATTTAATCTTTACGCGGAAGCGAAGCAAGTCTGGAGAAATAAGCTGGCAGAGTTTGACATGTGAGTTGTTTTTTTGTTGCCAAAACTTTTCTCATTTGTATCGAATGGAGGATAGAGCACATGAGTGACGTCACCGTGAACCACTAAGCTGCAAACCGACAAAGCCCGCCTTGTGCCTACAAAAAAGTGATCTATCTCTATTCGTGCCGCTTGTTTACATTGGATTGGGGCAGCACGAGCCACTCCTCATTTGCTGCGATGCTGTGCCACAGTGTGCTTAACTTTTCCAACCTCCCAAGATCATGCTTGGATTATGGAACAACCAGATGAACAGCTCCATGTTTGTTGCAGGTTGCCATGCAGGCACACATTGATCGCCTCTAATCTCCTCCAAACAAGTAAGTGCACCATGCATAGACACATTCAATCTATTCAAACCATCATCCCAACCGTTTTCCAACCATAATTAACCCCTTCAACTTTGCAAAACTTGCATGCAACAGTACATCCATTCTTTGCCAGCTTGTTCTAATATGGCATTACATGGTTTGCAGAGTAAGAATAAGAAAACAACTCAAGCTCCCCTAATGAAAAATACTGTTGAAAATTGCACTATATTGTGGGAATTGAAATAGTGATCCACTATTACATTACATGTCCATTACAAAACCATAGTCGTTCAGTTATTTTCTACTTCATTCTATCACAATATCATTTAGTGGTTCCACTATTTCAGTTCCAACAACATAGTTTTTATAGTTGTGTCTTCCAATAGGATCAAGTTACAATGCAATCTAATGTTCTACAATATAGTATATATTACAACCAAATTCGGAGCTTAGAGTGGTACATATTACTAATCAGCAGTTGGGAAACTTTAGAAAATCACAGTTTTGTGTATATAAAGCAATGCAGAAATTAGTTTTTACATAAAAGTTACATATTGTTCTAAAAATGCTGTTGTTAACAATTCACTAATATAATTTTATTGAAACATCATACTTCTTATAGAAGATAATTATGTATACAGTATATTTTACATTTGAAATTTGTGTATATGTGATGCTAATATAATTAATATCATTACATAAAAAAAGTTGTATTCTCCTAGAGATTATATTTCTGTGACATTTGCATTCAGTTTAACACATTTGTGCATTATTTTAGTTTAACAATAAAAGTGTTCATATTATTTAAAATTCACAACACTGCTGGAGGTGTATTGGCCGCCATTACGCCAGTCATCCTCATCTATACAAGGACTCTATATACGAGTTATTAGAAGCAAACATTGCTTTCATAAGTCATATCATAGAAAAAAGGACCACACACATAGCAATCCCAAAATACTTGCCCAAATATAGTGTGTTCTACAATAACTGTTGACACATAAGCACATTAATTATGTGACAACACTGCTGTAGTCTTTCAAACACTCGATAAATATACTGAAGTATACTACTCTCTAAAGTCCACCCTTCCTTTGTTCTAAAATGCTTTCTTTAATTATGTAGAAATGTATATTAATTGCATGACAATAGTGTGTATTTCATGCATGCAATAAAATGAATCAGAATTGCGTGTTGTGCATGTTCATAAATTTAGTAATATATAATAAACTTTGACAACTCCAAAAATTGCTTATGATACTTATATATACAAGTTTAGAAAATACATTAACACGTGTTTGCATTTTCGTCAAAACACAGTTCATTAACGTGCATTTCTTTTATAAATGTCTTTCATAAATAGGTGTGAATTTTACCATCTGGGGAATATAAGAAGGGTTTGGCTTTCCTTATTTGAGTCCCAGTTTTTAAGGCGCACCTATGAATTAAAAAACTTCAAGGCTACATTAATTCTTTCTTAACTTAATGAAAAACTGTATAACAATTTCAGTTCATAATTTACGCCATTCATAATTAATTTTACCTTTACAGCAAAGCAAATGCATATTTCACCTAGCCTATCTTTATGATAGTTTTATAAGGTAACACCTGTACAACAAGGGGCATTTTTAATTATTACATGCAAGTTATTTAAATATATACATACAATGTGGGAATTGTAATTGCTGTTTGTTGTAAAAATAATTTTTATATTGCTTCTATGCATGAAGAAATTACATTATATGTTTCTATATGTTTGGCTAGGTTTTAACAAGAGTGTTTTATTGCATGTGAAATTCCCAGGATTATAAGGACCTCATTTCAGCACTGCAAAAGTGATGGGATTTGCAACATGTCATTAGCAGTATATCTAAAAACCATAAGGTTAATAAATGAGACATGAAATTGGAAACAGTAACCTATATTTATATGCAACTTGATTTGCACATATTGAAAGCAAGCATATATTATAAATATACTTGCAAATTCAGCTGTCATAAATAATCTTATATACTATGCATAATTTCTCCAATGTAATTTATAGCATCGACTTTTCAATTTATTTTGGTAACTTCCTTCTGAAAGAAAGTAGCTATGGTTATCTGTTTCCTGTTCTGACTTCCTATAAAAGTCATGTTCGTTTTTTAAATGTCTTTATATTCATTTTCCCTTGCTAATTTTATTACCTTAATTATGTAGTCAACGTACAGCATGTTAAGCAACTCTGAAATAATTATGAAACAACTGCATTTATTAGTAGTTTAAGTAGGTATGTATTTTTTACTAACTTTACAACAAAATGTAATATTGATGTATTTAATTTTTTTACAATTGAGCCAAATTCAACCAAAAACACTGCATAAATTACAGTAATCACATTTATTTTAAAACTTGCAGCTACAAGAGGTGTGATTTAGGTTGTAAGTTTTGTTTAAAATGCTTAATTGCGACAAGTTTAGTGTAAAATATTGCAAGTTGTCATTCCTGTTTTCATAACATAGAGTCACTTAAATAGAACATTTTTGCTGTTCAGCTAAAACGGGTTGACAACTCAGCACAAAATGGGTAAACGACCCAATACTTCACTCTGCAGGATGCTATACATTAAATAACAGAATAACAACACCGTGAAAGTCGTGGCTATTTTGCCTCCTATCTTCAAGCTTTCACCAACATTCGTATATTTGTATTTAAACAGGAAATGTGGCCATTCTGGTGTTTGGCCCTGCTGCTAGTGGCTGGGCCTAGCCAAAATTTTGCAAGAACGTACCAACAAATACTGGACAGCAATGACATGACATCTTTCCATTTCGATATACCCACCCATAGCATCTTCTACGATAATAATGTTCTTCCTGATGGCCATGAGGTTAAGGCTTTTCTGTACAAAAATCAAACAAAGAGGTTAGTGTGAATTTCAGATTTTTGTTTATCTATAACCCCATATCAACAGTGTCGTTATTATCCTGAAATTTAAAAATTGGGCCTACAAATTATAAGCAAATTTTATAGTACCAGGTGAGTCAGAAGTCCGGTTCCTGCTTGTGGTTATGTAAATGAAGCTTGGAGGAATGAAAACACACATGACAGGTATTGATATTGTGCCCATTGGTGACCTTGGACAATGCTATCAAGGTCATTGCAATGCTATGGGGACTGATATCAATTACAGAAATGACAACTGCTGTTTATTGAACGCAATGCATCAAACAGAGTGCTTTGGACAACCAATGCAAGAGCCGGCTCTTGCATTGGTTGTCCAAAGCACTGATGGCCATCAGGAACAATGTGGTTGTACAGCCCCTGGCAAAAGCTTTCTAGCTAGTTGGCCTCTTCAACACGAACAGTATGCAAATGTCTGCAGACCAAACGCCTACATGAATTCGTAATTTGCAGGATTGCAAGTATGTGGTTCCCTGTACAGCATTTAATTGCATACTGTTCGTGTTGAAGAGGCCAACTAGCTGGGAAGCTTTTGCCAGGGGCTGTACAACCGCAGTGTTCCTGATAGCTCTTGCATTGGTTGTCCAATTTGCACTCTGTTTGATGCTTTGCGTTCAATAGTTGTCATTTCTGTAATTGATATCGGTCCCCTAGTGTCAATAACACCACAGTTAGCATTGCAATGACCTTGATGACATTGTCCAAGGTCACCAATGGGCACACCGGCAGATGGCCTCCAACCTGCTCAATACCTCTCATGAGTGTTTTCTTTCCTCCAAGCTTCATTTATACATAACCACAAGCACGAACCGGACTTATGAATCACCTGGGATATTGGAGATGCAATTCAAAATGGATGAAATCCAGACTTTTAGTATCTATAACCCAAATCTGTACTGTCATTCTTATCCCAAAATAAACAATTTAGGCTAAAAAAGTAAGCAATTTAAATATTATACTTGGTCAGAATATTTAAATAAAATATATTTCTTATAAGAACTGTTATCTTTGATTTCAAGTGTTGCAATTCAAAAACAGGACACTGATTGTGAATCGAATATACTTTTGCAGCTAATTTTAGATTTAGCTAAACTGCCGGATGTCCCATTTCAAGTATAGAAGTTTGTTTCCTTTTCTGGTGTCTTTTTTCCCCCTCTCACTTGTCCATGATTTTAAATGGCCTATTGAGAAGATATGCCGGAGTTCAATTATCAAGTTGCCACTAATTTGCTGTTTGTATGTTATTTCTTAGGTATTTTTTCTTCTTGGAAAAACCTTTCGAAGCACTTTCCATCACCGTGATTCCTTGTGCAGCAGCTGTAGAATGGAAAGTTTATTTTCGACGCAGAGTTCCAGTGAAAGAACATTTTCTAGGTGATGATCCTTAAATTCTGTTTCATTTCAAATACGCCTTTGCAAAGCAATAAACATATGTCTATCCAAAATGGCGCACAATGTCTTTTGTGAACTTCGCAGTTTGCTCCGTGCTGCATTCGCAATACTACTACTACTCTAATTACTGATAAATATAACTGCCAAGTCATTTAATCTATTTTTTATACGTATTTTAAAGGCCACAAGTCTAAGGATGTTTTCCTAACGAAATTGTTTTAAAATACTTATTTAATGGATCCATATATTTATTAATGGTTGTATACAGTTGCTTTACAGTTTCACATATGCCCTTAAATGGCATTACAACTGCTTCTTATATTAATACCTATATTTTAAAATATTTTAGCAGAACATTATCATAACAGCATTCCGCAAAATACTTCAACTTTAGTTTTCCAAAAATAATTGACCTGTTTTAAAAATTGCGAAATACAGGAAACTTTTATTCCTGCGAAATTAAAACTACAACTAATACTGTATATGATTAAAGTTCAGCTGGTAGTTAGTGCTTCTTGAAACATTATTAAAATGCAAGTGGTGCACCAAAGTTATTAGTTCACTCTTTAAAGTTCGACGGGGTAATAATAAAGTTAGGAGGTTGGCCAATGATAGGCGACCTCCTATCTGGCAAGTATTTTGTTGCAACACTTGCTTTCTTTATTTACGAACAGTATCAGTTCCCTTTTAATATAAAAACGTCAACAGTTAAAATATACCACACACAGCATTTGCAAGAAAACATATTTTCATCTTGCATTTTGCCAAGTGGCTGGCTCACCATATAAATTAACATAGTGGTATTCTGCTAAATAAATGTTAATTGTATGTTTTAGATGACCCTTTAGGTCTGCAGCAAGGGGATGCAAGAATACCTACTAAACTCGAATCTCGGGAACGACTTTTGAAACGGTATCGCAGCCGGGCTTCGAAGCAATTCTTGGCTCCGCGAAACCTTGGAATTGGCACTTTGGAAATTCAGATTCACGCTATCGATCGATCATCGACAATGCGACTGATAGCCATGTCAGGCTCACCAAATCACTTTACTGAACCGCCAAAATTACCTGTCAATAACTCTGTTGCTGCGGTGCAAATAAGAGGAGGTTGCGCGGTGCTCACTTGGGACAAGAGCCCCAGCGAGCAAATATTGGGACAGAGGATCGAATATTGTGTAGCAGTGACTACGAAACGTCGATTTCGAACACTTTGTGCCATTTATTCTGCTTTGGGAGATGAGGATGGTATACCGATCATGCCCGAGTCCTCCGGCTTCGGATTTGAATGGGAGAGGCAAGAAAGGAAAAAGCTGCTCAGACGTCAAAGAAGACGTCGAGCTCGACAAAGGAACTCTGCCATCAAGTCGAAAGACGGTGATAATTTCCGCTTTGAGTGCATTGGATTAAAGAATTGGTACGTTTTGAGTGGAGTGCCCAAAGGACAAAGGTACTTTGTGGACGTGTACGTCGTTGACACGGCAACCAATCGGAGCAACACTTACGATGGAGCTACTGTGTTCCTTCCCAGGAACCCTTTGGATGACAATGAAAACGACCCGGACAAATTTCGTTGTCGTTGACATCCAACAATGACTTAATTATTAGTTGGAGTGATGAAAAATATGGTCTTTGTTGCGCTTCAATTTATAATTGCTCGCATCTATATTGTTTTCTTTCAAGTGAAATCTTTTAAGTGAGATTCTGCTTAAAGAGGAAGAAGGACCATGACGACTTGTTTAAGCCAATTAAATGCTGATTACTATTAGCAAGAAAGCAAGTATAATGATGCCGAGAACATCGAACAATGGTATTCAAGTCTTATTCAAAAAGGCAACTAGACAGGGTGTCTGCTAAACTTTCATTTCAAAATTCCAGTATATTTCCAGTATTTTCAAGGATATTAATAACTTTTTCCCATTATCAACACAAAATACATGAAGTGAAAGATAGTTACATAACAAACCACATTAATCCCTTAAAAAACTGATGAATAAGTGGAATGAACCATCGAATTTCAAAAGTCTCATGCTTAAATGGTATTTTGTTCCAAGCAAATTATAAGAGGAACACAGAAATCAATAAACGAAATTATGTATATGAAGTTTCAAAAATGATACAATTTCCAGGATTTCAAGGATTTCCCATCAGTAGACACCCTGCTATTGATATTGTATAACTTTATAAAATCTTCCATTGCAAGTTGCAAAAGCAGGCTTAGTTAAAGAACCTTCTTAATTGCTTCTATAGGTTCTTACATGTTGAAAAGTATTTGCTGCATGTGACATATGAATATCATTGTTAAGACAGTCATATGCAACCTTGCTGAAGAGTAAATAATTCTAGGACAAAGTATAAACCATAAATGTGTTTCAGCATTGCTTGCGTTCTTGTTGGAATTTATGTATATGGACTGTATGTGGTCTAATGTTAGTTGCAGACCACAGTAGATTATGTAAACTACTAGTAGTTGATAATTAAAGTGATGTTGCTACGAAACATTTTTTGTTTTGTAGCAACATCATTTTAATTATCAACTTTAGATATGGCAAAGTGTGGTCAATGTACTTCGTATTAATTGTAGCTTTACAGACGATAATTTCAGGAAATGACATGGAAAGCGTTATTGAGTTATGTGCAATTCGCTAATTATATAAGTACTTTTATTAAAGTTAAAAATGTGTTGAGTGAAATATTCTGAAACAGCGTTTCCATGTATGCATATAGGATATACGAGATACCATGAGTCACAACCCGGAGTGATTCACATTGGACTCTAGGATCATCCATAAACATCATTTGTTAAATAATCATTCAATTTGCTTCTAGGAATACACACTAAAATTGTAAAATAATCCATTAAGTGAATTGTAATCCAAATTACTTACATTTCAATTTGCTATTTAGGATCCTTGCTAGACCTTGCTAGACAAAAACGTTAGACCACTAATCATTCATAGCTGCATTACTACAGGAATTATTAGTAGTCTAACATTTACAATGTTTGGATGGATTGGCACCTTTGACTAGTTGCTTTCAACATTTGTATGTTCCACCCTATACAGGGTGTAACGCACCTCGGAGCAAAAAATTTAAGGGTTTGGAGTGGATGGGCTAACAATCACATTGTCTTTGTTATGTACCGCCAAGATGATTACTAAGG